>JAHPZR010004113.1:0-7500 GCA_019787425.1 Platygyra sinensis
TCTGTTGAAATTTGTGCAACCCTTATTTCTCGTGAGGGCTATGATTGTGAGAATCTAAGGGCTTGTTTACATGGAGGAAGGGTGCCTTGGCTAACTGGGCTACCCGGCTAGAAGGTTTGACACACAGCTCGCCTTTACATGAAACTCACCTAACCTGGACGGTGATTTGGCTGCTGGAGTTATCTTTTGAGTGCCCACTAAGCACAACAAACAAAGAGGCCGACCAAAGAAACGTTTTTCATCTTATTTCAGCTTCCTGCTGAGCTACAGGCCTAATCTCTACATTAAAGTCATCTATTACATTGATCTCTTCAGATTGAATGTCATTCTGTTTTCCAGATAACACTGGCTAATGGTAACTATGAAAAAATTCACCTCTTGCTGCCATGTTTTCTCAGCTTATCTCACCTCGGTTAGCTGGGATAGCCCAGAACCAACCGTTTACATGGCAAAAAGCTGTCCCGCCTCAATGCAAACAGGCCTAAATAAAGTGCATCGTAATATGATTCCAAGCACCCTGAGAGTGTTTAAAAGCAGATTGCTGGCTATTACCATTTTGTTTATAAATAAATGATCTGTAATTTACAGGATGTATATTAATTTGGACTTTTTGTCTAGTAGATATTGAACAAGATAGAAATTGTCATAGAGAACAAGGTGTCTGTCAGCGGCAGCCTCCTGTACATTGACGGTCATGTCACCCACTTTCGATGTCTAAAGGCTAACCTGGCTATAATAAATTTGTTTTTCCCAACAGATAGAAGACACTATCAACACTATTTCCACACTGATACTGTAACAAATTACCACTACATATCCTTGCTGGTCATCATTAAAACAATTTTTAGAAATGTTGCACACTTTTTTCTGTCTGCTTCTCTCTTTTGAACGGATCAGACCCCATGTCGCTAAAAGATGCTAAACGGCTGCCAGAAACTCACCGCAATAACTAGTTGCTATACTGCTATTCACCAGTCTTCTCAGACCATTTCCATGTAGACAAGAATTGCACTCTCACCAGGGCAAAGTTAGGCAAAAGATGGGTAACTTAGCTTGCAAGCAGGCTTTCCTGTTTGGGCAGGGGATGCAAGCAGCGAAGCTTGACTTAGATGAGGATTCAGGCCATCTTACGTCACTCTTCAGTAGCAGAAGCATTCATGAGTTTTGTTTTTTAGTTAATGTTTACCTGCACAGTCATATGTGCAGACATTTTTTTCATCAATTCACATTGGATAATTACCCAAGAATGATATTAAAACATAATTTATGCTGTGAACGAAGCCATGGTAAATAACTTTGTAGGGTTGTTTATAATTTTCTTGAATGTTGTGCCGCGTAGCACTGGGAACACAAATGGTGAAACAGAGAATTAACTCTGAAGTGTAAATTAAATTGCTTCTTAAACCCATGAATAACCCATTGGGCGTTAGCCTTTCCCTTTATTAGGGTTCGATTCCCACCGAGGTCAAAAGATTTTTTCTTTGCCTCGTGTGGTTCCCTGTTTCCCTTTATTAGGGCTAACGTCCAATGGGTTATTCATGGGTTTAAGTATAATTTTCTTGCCCAGGGTGGTCTTGTTTAGAGTTGCCACTCTGCATATAGCCTGCGTGGCAGGCGTCCTCAGGGGAGGGAAAGGGGAAAGACGAGAGCGCAAAGTGCGGGAGGACCGTGGTACCTTCTCCCTCCTGTGCTCATGTTCACTTTCGTCCCTCTCTTTCTATGGCCTGCCACACAGGCTTACTCTGCATAATGTTATTGTTGCCAGAATATGTTCTTGGGTGTCTCAAGTGTTGTTACCATGACCGCCAGATGCAGAAAAGGTTGATGGTTGTTGGTGTGATGAACAAATGAACGAAAACATTCCATTACTATTATTATGTTTCTATTATTAACACTTTCTGGAAATTTTTATGGCTTGGAAATTTGGCATGAGATTTTTGGGGTTAGATTTTGGTCTGGGGAATTTTGTTTGGATTTTGTTTGAAGCACTAGGGATTTTGGGTGTTTTGATTTCTCCCCCCATTCGATTATGTATCCCTGTCACTTTAAATCCAGAGTACTACCCCACAGTGTGATGGTGCACAATATTATGCTTGTAGAGTAATTTTAACTTCAAATACCTATTTAAATAACATTCCCATTTTCATAATTACCCATTTCCACAACATGAAGAAAAACTAACTTTTTTACTGGGTGTTAAAAAATTAATCTTTTGCCAGTACCTGACACAGGAGTTTACCAAATGTCATGTCACATATGGCTCTTAAACCCATACATTGATTTTTGGGCAACCATGTACTCATTTTATTTTAGCTTCGATTTTTATTCATTTATATGTAATTTCCAGCTGAGTACAAATAAAAATGATGTTGTCGTTGTACTCCTCCCAATAGTCCAAAAGTGAACAAGTGGATATACTGCAAATGTTGTGTTTTTCAACTTGTTATGTCAGTTGATCTTGTCAATTAATATACTGGTGACAGGGTTGTTAAAAGTAGCAAAGACTCGCCACCTACTTTGTGATGTCATATGTCTGCTGAGCTATTCACATGTAGCTGATTCCTTAACAAAATATTGCAAAATCAGCTGCCTACACATAGAGATGCCTACTTCAAGACTTTGTGACGACCTTGTAGGAAACATTATTTATGATTAGACGCCCCTTTAGGCAGAGATTCATACATTGATGTGATGTGATTTGTATTTCTACTTCCTGTAATTGTGCTAGTTCTTGTCTCTGCTGGTGCCTTGGATGGCGCTCTACACCAATACAACTTCGCGGATTTATTTTCTTATGTTACCAATTTCTTCGGACTTCAATAAAAAAAACCATATTCAGCTTTGAATCATTTTCGCTTGTTAGTGTCGCCTTTTCATTGTAAATACGCAAGAAAGAATCTCAAAAAGATAAACAAATTACACCCTTGAAAATGCTCTGCAAACGGTTAGAAAACTGACTCGTCTTGTTTAATGATTTCTTTTGTGATACTACTTAACTCGTGAATTTAAATTGCATGACTGTAAATCTTCCTTTCTCTCAGTATTTATATGTTCCCAATACATTATCTGTTTTATTTCGATTATAGGCAGTGTTCAATTCTAACTGAATTTTTCCGTTCTGTCTTTAAATGGCTTACTTGTTGTTTACGCGTGATCATCTTCACTTGATTTCGACTTGGTTCGCTTGGATTTGCCACCGGATTTCCTGAAATTGTGTCTCCTTCTCCAATATCTTTCCATATTTTCGGAATCGACCCTGGCTGGAGTTTCCGTTTATAACCAGGCATCTATGTTGGACGCCCAAAGCAAAGAACTCGATGATAGAACAGATCGCAAAATCACCAACAAAATATCGCGCACTTTCCTTTTCCGGGACTATTGTGCAAAGATATATATGTTATTGGCCGGCTGGGAGGTCCGTATAGGGAAAAACTGTGACCGAGGTCTTGAAAATGCTGCCCGAGGCCGCAGGCCGAGGGCAGCATTTTCAAGCCCGAGGTCACAGTTTTTCCCTATACGGACCGACCCTAAGCCGGCCAATAACATTTTTATCTTTTTTTTTCTTGCCGTAAACTGGCTTACAGGTGCGTCTGTTTACGCAACTTTGCCATTGAATCGGCTTACGCGCCGTCTACAAACCATTCGCAAAAATCTAACGAGCGAAAGAACGAGTAAATCAGATACTATACGAAGAAAGATGTATTAAAGAACAGATTTATTTCGAACTACTTTATGTTAGTGCATTTAGTTCCCTAGTTAAGGTCTCCAAAATTGTTTTCCAGGTGTGAATTTTTGTCCAAAGTTTGAAGTTGTACTACAAAAACAGTTTTTGTCGATCATTGCGAATCACTCGACTGAATTAGACTTTTCTACCGTAAATTGAGTAGCAGATAACGAGAAAATTCGTTAAGTTTACTCCACAGCAATTCTCTGAAGTACAGCAACGATTAGAGAGGGAAACTCGACTGAAATTGACTCCGTTTTTACTTAAAATTGCACACAGAGACACACAGGATTACGCGCCATTACAGCGCCGAGCAACAAACAACCAAACAAACTCTCACAACTTCAAAAACTTCAATTGAATTTACTTACAGTAACTTTCCTTGCCATCTAAAGGTGAATAGAGGTAAACTTGCGTTAATTAATCGTCTTTGGAAGTGAAAAAAGGGCGAAAGATTGACGATAACCGCTAATTCATTCACGAAAATAGATCAACTCGATGGATTCCGCCCGCCGTAGCGGTCCGTATGAGAGAATTCCGCCCGCTCCAGGAACCAATCAGATTACAGGATTTGTTGAATTCCGCCCGCTCACGAGCCGAAAAAAAGATAACATGGTTGTTAATCTTTTCGGATAGCTTTTATACGGTGAAAAGATGAAGGTAAACGGCCGACCTCGATCTTTTGGTTCTGCCCGGTTTTCTCTGACAATGACACTTAAAATTGATGCATTGAAAGTAGTAACGAGACTTCACGACTTAGTATAGGAATCACCAGAGGTCAGGAATGAGTGGAAATCAAACAGGTAGCATCTTTCGAACAAGCACATTTGGTCATATTTTGATTTCCGCCGCCAAAGGTAACGTGAAATGTAAAAACAACAACCGATTCTCCTTATGGTCAAGCATATACGGGCGAATGATATAAATCACCGTAGGAATCTTGGCTTAAAGGAAGATTACCTGTGTTAAATGCTGTCAGGAACAAAGAGCAGTGGCCGCTTAAACCACGCTTATTGATGCTTTGTTGCAATGAGCGGAAATCAAACGGGTATGATTCTAACCTCTGGAGGTACAGATAAACGAAGCGGGTTACGTACACACTAAAACTTTGAAAGGTAAAAAATAAAGAAATGAAGAAAGAAACTGCGTAGATTACTCTACAATACCCTTTTCTTCCAGAAAACCCCTGGAATGCAACGCGAAAGTAGCGGAATGTCTTTTGTCAGCTTTTCATGGCTTTTCGTAAACGAAACTACACTCTTTTTTTTAATAAGAACAAACTTAATAAGAACATTGAGGCTGAAATCGCTAGAAAAATAAGAACAATTTAAGAACAATCTGAGGCTGAAATTTTTTTTCAACAAACAAACATCAGTCCGCGACTACGGTGTAAAGCTAATCATTCTTTTCAAAATTCAGGGTCTTTACTATACAGTCTTTCAGATATATATATATATCACTCTTAAACTTCATTATCACACTTTTCGTGTGTAAACAGTAACAGATTACATCTATGAGTATGAACAATGAACACTTCATGTACTGTATACATATACTGATAAGCACAGGTTCTTTGTCCGTCACTATATGATGCATAACCACATTTGGGGCCATTAGAGAACACAGAATTTTAAGAACAAAATAAGAACGCTTTGAGGCTGAAATGGCCAAAAAAATAAGAACATCGAGCCTGAGCTAAATTTTACTGGTTCTTATTAAAAAAAGAGTGTATAAGCAGAGCAACTTTTTGATCAGAATAACAACAAGCAGTTGTTTACCCTCAGTGAAGGCAGTGGTCGAGATACAGCTTAAAATGTATCGCTTTTACTTGGAGGCAAAAGCTACTTTGAACTTCATAATGCGTCTAGTTCGATCCATTGTTAGCGCGTGGTAAATATACCGTGGGAACAGGCGAATTTGATTGGTTGCTACAAGTAATTTGACAATTACAAAGCGCCTCACTAATAATATTTGATCGACTGATAGGTTTACGATTTGCAAGGCGGTCACGAGCTTAATATATATTTATCTGAATAAATTTGTGTCGTCTACACAAACTCTAGGGTTAAAAACCGTGTTCAGGAGACTGTTTGTTGTGAAAACAGATCGATTGTTATCATTGTTTTGACATATATTTTGATGACATGTCACGACATGTCACCGACGCACTCAAGCAAAACGAGCTGAGCGTTGCGTTGAGTTTGTTTAAAAAAAAATGGTGGCTTAATTTATCCGTTCTTGCTTTAACTGTGTGCGGAGCAACTACAGAATGCAGGGCCACTTCCGACCACCTGTGTGCTAAGTTATGTTACATTTGAAGTGCTGTAATTAAACAGGTAGTTGTGAAAAAGCCGTTGATGGTTTCTCTCGTTCATGATTTGGTCTCCTTGAAGCAGATTCCACGAAACACAGTAGTATTTACATATTCTTACATGTAATAAAGCCTACATCTCGATCGGCTGCAAGGAAACGGAGACAAAACCTGACCAGAAAAACTCCAATCGCTAATTTATTGGCAGCTATACGAGAACGATTAACGAGGCATAAACAGCAGTAGCTGTTTTCTGCCGGCTACAAAGCGAAGCGCAAAGAAACAGAGAAGTACAAATGATTCTGATGGCAACAAAATAAATTGGAATTGAATTTAAATGTATCATCCTGGTTTCTTTTCATCGAAATGAATATCAGAGCCATTCCTTTCTTCACTCTTCTCGGCCGCTTGCATGATGCGTGGACATGAAATCAGATAGCGAACCCGTGATGTCGTCGCGTTCTTCATGGGGAAAGAGAATGCTTAACACAAAGTGAATGAGTCATATGTACCACAAGTTACAGTTACAGATATTTTTGATGAAGCTCATAAACATGTAATGTAGCTACCGAATTTTCCTTGTGTCATCAATCTCGTAACTCAGTGATATCGATGATCGGCTTTATCAAATGCTACGTTGCGATGAAAATGCAGATTCAAGACTGTGCATTCAAGCACGCTTTGTCGTGAAGAAACTGCTACAGTAGGAAACAAAATGCTACTCAAACTGGACGCATCTTTCTAACCGAGGTAATACCTCGTTCTAAAATACTGCCGCGGCAGGACAAATGTTGTCCTCGGTTTTACCTAGGTAAAGACGAGGTTGGGTGCGGGAATACCGCGTCATTGACGCATGGAGGCCCCGCGGCAAGAACGCGGCAAATGGGTCAATACTTTCAGGTGGTACTGTACATTAGTTGCGGTACAGAAACAGGCAAGTGGTGTTCTTTGCACAAAAACACGATGATCGTTCGAATAATCTGTTTTAATAAATGTTGAAATTCAACCCGCAATATTCAACGAGCTTTTAAAGTTATAATAAACAAGGATCTTTTAGATAAAATGTTACGTCTTTTCTATTGCCTGTTGTTACCAGTTAGGGTCTTCAAAAAAATGGAAATCCGGGCGAGAGGGGGGGTCCTCAAGCTTGGAAATCCGGGTGGGAGGGGTGTTCTAGTGGTCTGGGAAATCCAGTCAGGAGGGGGGGTCAAAAATGTTTGCCATCCGTCAGGGGGTGGGGGGGGGGGGTGGATTTTTTCTGGAATAACCCATTGTTAGTTACCAATTGATCAATTTGATGTGTTTGGCAGCTGGCATCTGCATGAAAGCTAAATTCAAATCTAAGGTGACTGAAGATTTTTCTTAATATTCTTATCGCTTTGCGACTGGTGTTTTCCGCTCCACGAAAAGAAGAAAAATAATATCGAGAAAAACCTCTGGGACCAGGGTATTGTATTGCTATGAA
>JAHPZR010004113.1:25000-41414 GCA_019787425.1 Platygyra sinensis
GGGGCCTCCATGCGTCAATGACGCGGTATTCCCGCACCCAACCTCGTCTTTACCTAGGTAAAACCGAGGACAACATTTGTCCTGCCGCGGCAGTATTTTAGAACGAGGTATTACCTCGGTTAGAAAGATGCGTCCAGTTTGAGTAGCATTTTGTTTCCTACTGTAGCAGTTTCTTCACGACAAAGCGTGCTTGAATGCACAGTCTTGAATCTGCATTTTCATCGCAACGTAGCATTTGATAAAGCCGATCATCGATATCACTGAGTTACGAGATTGATGACACAAGGAAAATTCGGTAGCTACATTACATGTTTATGAGCTTCATCAAAAATATCTGTAACTGTAACTTGTGGTACATATGACTCCATTCACTTTGTGTTAAGCATTCTCTTTCCCCATGAAGAACGCGACGACATCACGGGTTCGCTATCTGATTTCATGTCCACGCATCATGCAAGCGGCCGAGAAGAGTGAAGAAAGGAATGGCTCTGATATTCATTTCGATGAAAAGAAACCAGGATGATACATTTAAATTCAATTCCAATTTATTTTGTTGCCATCAGAATCATTTGTACTTCTCTGTTTCTTTGCGCTTCGCTTTGTAGCCGGCAGAAAACAGCTACTGCTGTTTATGCCTCGTTAATCGTTCTCGTATAGCTGCCAATAAATTAGCGATTGGAGTTTTTCTGGTCAGGTTTGTCTCCGTTTCCTTGCAGCCGATCGAGATGTAGGCTTTATTACATGTAAGAATATGTAAATACTACTGTGTTTCGTGGAATCTGCTTCAAGGAGACCAAATCATGAACGAGAGAAACCATCAACGGCTTTTTCACAACTACCTGTTTAATTACAGCACTTCAAATGTAACATAACTTAGCACACAGGTGGTCGGAAGTGGCCCTGCATTCTGTAGTTGCTCCGCACACAGTTAAAGCAAGAACGGATAAATTAAGCCGCCATTTTTTTTTAAACAAACTCAACGCAACGCTCAGCTCGTTTTGCTTGAGTGCGTCGGTGACATGTCGTGACATGTCATCAAAATATATGTCAAAACAATGATAACAATCGATCTGTTTTCACAACAAACAGTCTCCTGAACACGGTTTTTAACCCTAGAGTTTGTGTAGACGACACAAATTTATTCAGATAAATATATATTAAGCTCGTGACCGCCTTGCAAATCGTAAACCTATCAGTCGATCAAATATTATTAGTGAGGCGCTTTGTAATTGTCAAATTACTTGTAGCAACCAATCAAATTCGCCTGTTCCCACGGTATATTTACCACACGCTAACAATGGATCGAACTAGACGCATTATGAAGTTCAAAGTAGCTTTTGCCTCCAAGTAAAAGCAATACATTTTAAGCTGTATCTCGACCACTGCCTTCACTGAGGGTAAACAACTGCTTGTTGTTATTCTGATCAAAAAGTTGCTCTGCTTATACACTCTTTTTTTAATAAGAACCAGTAAAATTTAGCTCAGGCTCGATGTTCTTATTTTTTTGGCCATTTCAGCCTCAAAGCGTTCTTATTTTGTTCTTAAAATTCTGTGTTCTCTAATGGCCCCAAATGTGGTTATGCATCATATAGTGACGGACAAAGAACCTGTGCTTATCAGTATATGTATACAGTACATGAAGTGTTCATTGTTCATACTCAGAGATGTAATCTGTTACTGTTTACACACGAAAAGTGTGATAATGAAGTTTAAGAGTGATATATATATATCTGAAAGACTGTATAGTAAAGACCCTGAATTTTGAAAAGAATGATTAGCTTTACACCGTCGTCGCGGACTGATGTTTGTTTGTTGAAAAAAAATTTCAGCCTCAGATTGTTCTTAAATTGTTCTTATTTTTCTAGCGATTTCAGCCTCAATGTTCTTATTAAGTTTGTTCTTATTAAAAAAAAGAGTGTAGTTTCGTTTACGAAAAGCCATGAAAAGCTGACAAAAGACATTCCGCTACTTTCGCGTTGCATTCCAGGGGTTTTCTGGAAGTAAAGGGTATTGTAGAGTAATCTACGCAGTTTCTTTCTTCATTTCTTTATTTTTTACCTTTCAAACTTTTAGTGTGTACGTAACCCGCTTCGTTTATCTGTACCTCCAGAGGTTAGAATCATACCCGTTTGATTTCCGCTCATTGCAACAAAGCATCAATAAGCGTGGTTTAAGTGGCCACTGCTCTTTGTTCCTGACAGCATTTAACACAGGTAATCTTCCTTTAAGCCAAGATTCCTACGGTGATTTATATCATTCGCCCGTATATGCTTGACCATAAGGAGAATCGGTTGTTGTTTTTACATTTCACGTTACCTTTGGCGGCGGAAATCAAAATATGACCAAATGTGCTTGTTCGAAAGATGCTACCTGTTTGATTTCCACTCATTCCTGACCTCTGGTGATTCCTATACTAAGTCGTGAAGTCTCGTTACTACTTTCAATGCATCAATTTTAAGTGTCATTGTCAGAGAAAACCGGGCAGAACCAAAAGATCGAGGTCGGCCGTTTACCTTCATCTTTTCACCGTATAAAAGCTATCCGAAAAGATTAACAACCATGTTATCTTTTTTTCGGCTCGTGAGCGGGCGGAATTCAACAAATCCTGTAATCTGATTGGTTCCTGGAGCGGGCGGAATTCTCTCATACGGACCGCTACGGCGGGCGGAATCCATCAAGTTGATCTATTTTCGTGAATGAATTAGCGGTTATCCTCAATCTTTCGCCCTTTTTTCACTTCCAAAGACGATTAATTAACGCAAGTTTACCTCTATTCACCTTTAGATGGCAAGGAAAGTTACTGTAAGTAAATTCAATTGAAGTTTTTGAAGTTGTGAGAGTTTGTTTGGTTGTTTGTTGCTCGGCGCTGTAATGGCGCGTAATCCTGTGTGTCTCTGTGTGCAATTTTAAGTAAAAACGGAGTCAATTTCAGTCGAGTTTCCCTCTCTAATCGTTGCTGTACTTCAGAGAATTGCTGTGGAGTAAACTTAACAAATTTTCTCGTTATCTGCTACTCAATTTACGGTAGAAAAATCTAATTCAGTCGAGTGATTCGCAATGATCGACAAAAACTGTTTTTGTAGTACAACTTCAAACTTTGAACAAAAATTCACACCTGGAAAACGATTTTGGAGACCTTAACTAGGGAACTAAATGCACTAACATAAAGTAGTTCGAAATAAATCTGTTCTTTAATACATCTTTCTTCGTATAGTATCTGATTTACTTGTTCTTTCGCTCGTTAGATTTTTGCGAATGGTTTGTAGACGGCGCGTAAGCCGATTCAATGGCAAAGTTGCGTAAACAAACGCACCTGTAAGCCAGTTTACGGCAAGAAAAAAAAGATAAAAATGTTATTGGCCGGCTTAGGGTCGGTCCGTATAGGGAAAAACTGTGACCTCGGGCTTGAAAATGCTGCCCTCGGCCTGCGGCCTCGGGCAGCATTTTCAAGACCTCGGTCACAGTTTTTCCCTATACGGACCTCCCAGCCGGCCAATAACATGTATATATTTGCCGAGGTAGGCGTTCGTTTTTCTTTGAGATATTACCTCATCATGATTTTGGCCTCTCAAGCGGTCTAAAATGGCCGAAATTTCGAGCAGCTTTAGGTGAGCCGAAAAGATACTTCGTACATATTCCAGAAACTCTTATTTTCGTGAGATAATATTTGGCTCCTTATTAGTTGACTGAGATATATTTGGATTTTTTCACTTTAATTCTGCGGTTTTCACGAGGTGCCAAATATCATCGCCGAATCGTTAAGGAGCGTGACCGAAATTTTAGCCATTTTCAGCGAGTCGTTTTTCAAAAGTGCGGTAGTTTATTTCCACAAAAAGACGATTTTCTGATAGTCTTTTACACTGATATCAATATTCTGTTTAGTTAAAATTGGTATCTACAAGCAAATCGGAGTAATTGGTCTCGCAAAGTCGAAAAAAAATCATTGGTCAAACATATTTCCCGCCAAATGTTTAGCGAAGAATATCTCCTTATTCCGACTTTCTGCGCTTGTTATACATGATTTGCTGAAAGATCTGCACAAAATAGCTAGCTGGACTGCAAAATAGAATATTTAAGCTGTGACATCGGGATTAACTTATGGAAACATTTCAAACTCGCCAAATTCTTGCCATTATCAAGACTAAATTTTCCCGCGAAAATTCTATTTTTAACGTCACGCTGCAAAAACAAACTGGATCCTCAGTTCGCTGCCTTTTTCTCGTTTTTATGTAGAACAAACTGCAAGTTAATAGTGAGCAAAGCTTTACCCGAAATTTAATTTTGGGACTACTGCAAACGTCTTTTTTACATCGATTTTCTCGTTTTTGGAAGGCGTGACGCGTTACAGATTAAAAGGTTAGACGACTGGGCCGCAATTTCGATCTCACTTGAAGGTTTCTCCATGGTTTTGAAAACATTAACTGTTTTCTCGGATCTGAAAAGTCGCCTAGCAGTGCGGGTGCTGGGTCAGTTTTTCTTCAATTATTAGCATGCAAACGAGAGAGTGGAGGACAGACGTCAGAGGTGGTGTCTAATTTGCATGGTGTAGCTGGATGTAAACAATGAGAAAACATAGGTTACGACAAAACTTCCCTGCTATATCCCGCCAACGAAATGATCATAAAGGACAGACCACTTATATAAACATCTCAATACGTGTAATCTTTGCTGGGTCCCGATCTTCCTTACGTTCACTGTTGTCGTTTGTATCGTCGCAGGTTTGTACACCATCTGGTTTTTTTGTTTCATTTCCTTCCTTTATTACCCCGCGCACGCAATTGACCTGCGACCACTTGCTATGAAGCTTGAGATAGTGTTTTGCTGATTCAAAGGCTTTTAAGGTGTCTCGAGAACTTAGACCCAGAAGTCTCTTCTGAATTTAGCAGAATCGAAGCACTGAGGAAAAAATATCTGAAACGTCACGCAAGGCACCTCGCGCCATTGTAACTAAACTTGGCTCAAATGGCTACTAAGCATAAAATAAATTTGATAAATTTGATTTATACTGATAAAGCAACCGAACAATCATTGGAATGCTGGGTATTATTTCCGTGATCTGAGCAGAGGAATCTATCACCTTTAGCCTACGGAACATGCGTAATATTTTTGGCGTATTTTCGTCTCTGTTCGTCGAAATACGCAAAAAAAAATTGCGCCTGTGCTACAGGCTTATCACATAGGGATGTTTTTCTCCCTCTCTCTGGAAATTCTGCCTATGACAGTGTATCGACGAACAGTAAACAGGACTCCTAAAAACAATCCTTGTCGTAATTTTCGCATCCTGAGTTTTCCTGACATGCAGAAAGTGAGTTTTTCGAGTGTGAGCTTTTGATACATGTACATCCAGAGGGTCTCAATTTTACGGGTCTGACGTCTGGGTAGTTATATGTAAATGTCAGAAATAAAAACCACCCTATTTAAGCCTTAACTCTTTTTTTCTTTTAATTATCGTGAGCCGGCGAATGATGACTTAACATGTGCTTTTTCATTTTAGAGCTTTTCAAGCTGATCAAGTATCCTTTATTATTCTGAGGAATTAAACTTTCAAAAGAGGTACAATTTGACTCTGTGATAACATCTAGATTGAGCTTGTTGCTTTTGAGCAAATTGACGGCAGTGTTTACCAGTAGGGATGTGCGTAATTAAGGGTAAGAAAACTACATATCTGGAATCAAATTATCCTATTTAACTGAAATTTTGCCAGACGAGATGTTATAAGTTGTGTTTACTTATCGAAGTTTTAAAAAGCCCTAAGCTTCAATCAACTTGACCGTAGCGCTTCATATATCTACGATTTTCCTTCGTTGAATGTTGTGTTTTGTGTGTTTTTTTTTAACAGATATTATGTTACGGGTCCATGGGCATCATCTGTCAATAAAAACCTTGTCAAAACAGTTTTTTTCTTCTTAAAAACCACAAATAATGTTCCGTACTTATTTTTCCTTGTTTTGCTGCAAAGAACACCTCAAAACAGCACCGCGGCAGCAAAAAAAAAATTTAAAAGTTAATTAAATGGTTAGAAAACTAAATGGAATTGAATGTCGTCTAGGACAACACATTTTTCTTCCACCCCCTTGCAAAAAGAGTGTAGAGGATGGTGATGGTACTTCTTTCCAGCATATCATAGTTGCACCTAGAGCTACACCCTCCTTGAATGAGGTAGAAAGGATAACAACACTACCGTCTGAACAAAGATCGTTTCTTTTTTAACAATCCATTTCATTGTTTCGTTTTATTGTTGACAATCAAATCAGTTGATCCATCTTGTTTCTGTAGGTACCCTTGAGCTGCCATCCCATTTATCTTAAAATAAATTCAACTACAGTTTGCCAGGGTTAATGAAAATTAATTTCCCTCCACAAATATTTCTTTTTTCATGTCGGGGAAGCATCTCACAACCAAGGATTTCAATACGATCCGTGGAAAATGTAATCCAAGTTTACGTTCATGGATCACAAACATGCAATCTCGTTCTTTATGAGCTTTTAAACAGTTGTCAATAGTAGCAATTTAATTATCAACACTAATTTGGTGTAATTTCATTGCATTAAAGTGGTTTTGTGGTGAATATTGACTGGAGCAACAAGAAATTACTTTTGTTGGAAGTAAAAGTTTCAGAGCAGAATATAAGACCGTCGGTGTACAAACCTGCGACGATCATATAAACGACAAAACTGAACGCAAGCAGGATCTTCGCCGGAAAACCGGGGGGGGGGGGGGTACTTAACAAAGTTTATTATGGGGAGGCTCCGCCCTGAGGTCCAACCTCTTACCCTTTTATATACCATTTTGGCAGAAAAGGAACTCCTTTTATATAACTTTTTAATAATTAAACCACTGCAAAAACCGTGTATGATCAAAACTTGCTCTACGTTGGATCAAAATAGATCGAGACCAGACCAAAAAACTTTTAAAATAGAAAATATACTGCAAAGGTTGGTCAAGACAACGTGAACATAGGGGTTGTTACAATATTTCGGCTGGCCAACACCAGCCTTCTTCAGGTTTATTGAATGGATAATTAACAATTATTCCAGGAGCCCGAATGGGCTATGAGTCAATAGCCCATGAGGCCGAAGGCCGAATGGGCTACTGACTCAGAGCCCATGAGGGCGAGAGGAATAATTGTTTTAGTAAAATCCAACTAGTTGGTCAAAAAAATATCGAGACAAAACATATTTCGCTAGTTAAAGCCATTGTTTTGGTTTTCAAAGCCGGCGCTTTTCGCTACTAGTAGGCTATAACAAATAGCCTACTAGTAGCTCAACCAATCAGAACGCAGCATTGATAATAGACCACTAGTTGGATTTTACTAAATGCTTATATACCTTTTATTGCAAAAAGGTACCCTTTTCCTACTTTAGGAAGTCTTGTTCTCATTTTTATGTAGCGCTTAATAAATAAAGTAATACAGCCATAAGGGGCATCTGTTTGAAATATTATAGTTAAAGGCCTTTTTAAATACCTAAATGACCAATTTCCCTACCCTTTTACATACCTCAACTTGTGAAATCCCTACCCTTTTATACACCTGAATACGTGAAAAAGCTACCCCTTTCGGGCGGAGCCTCCCCGTATAGGCCATTATAGGGAGTACCCCCCCTCCCCCCGGCTGGAAATCCTGACCTAGCAATGATAACATGTATTATCCCCGTGGTCTGTCTTCTTTGATTCATTCGTAAGTTACGTCATATCCTATGTTTCCTCATTATTTAAATTCAGCTGCACTAAATAAACACCACTTCTGACGTCTTTCCTCCACCATCTCGTTTGCTTGCTAATAACTGAAGAAAAACTGACCCACCACCAACTAATCAATCCATCCATCAATCAATAATCAATTAATAACTTAATTAATGTGTCAGGTAGATCTAGCTTACATATACGTAAACTAATTGGGGACACGTAACTACTAGTGAATTAAAAGTTTAGAAGAAATATATTAATCTAATCCAAAATACTAATTTTTAGTAATAACCGTTAAAATATGCTGTATTTTAAAACTAGTTTCCTAAAAAATATCTTAACATATCAGTATCCCATAAATCCATGCTAGCTATAGCTTCCTTAAAACCAAAGGTTAAAGACTAATCCCCTCCCAAACCACTATTTTCAATCCATGTGTAAAATACTCAATTCCATAATTACCTCTCTTTAGGATGCTTATACAATTATCTTCCATTATCCCAACTAGATCTAATTTTCGGATTTTAGCTTTAAACTTATTAAAAAAATTCCGAATTCCTGACTTTCTTGTCTAACTTTGACGCACTGCTAGGCGATTTTTCTAATCCGAAAGAACAGTTAATGTTTTCAAAACCATGGAGAAACCTTCGAGTGAGATTGAAATTGCGGCCCAGTCGTCTAACCATTTAATCTGTAACGCGTCACGCCTTTCGAAAACGAGAAAATCGATGTAAAAATGACGTTTGCAGTAGTCCCAAAATTAAATTTCGGGTAAAGCTTCGCTCACTGTTAACTTGCAGTTTGCTCTACATAAAAACGAAAAAAAGGCAGCGAACTGAGGATCCAGTTTGTTTTTGCAGCGTGACATTAAAAATAGAATTTTCGCGGGAAAATTTAGTCTTGATAATGGCAAGTTTGAAATGTTTCCATAAGTTAATCCCGATGTCACAGCTTAAATATTCTATTTTGCAGTCCAGCTAGCTATTTTGTGCAGATCTTTCAGCAAATCATGTATAACAAGCGCAGAAAGTCGGAATAAGGAGATATTCTTCGCTAAACATTTGGCGGGAAATATGTTTGACCAATGATTTTTTTTTGACTTTGCGAGACCAATTACTCCGATTTGCTTGTAGATACCAATTTTAACTAAACAGAATATTGATATCAGTGTAAAAGACTATCAGAAAACCGTCTTTTTGCGGAAATAAACTACTGTACTTTTGAAAAACGACTCGCTGAAAATGGCTAAAATTTCGGTCACGCTCCTTAACGATTCGGCGATGATATTTGGCACCTCGTGAAAACCGCAGAATTAAAGTGAAAAAATCCAAATATATCTCAGTCAACTAATTAGGGGCCAAATATTGTCGCACGAAAATAAGAGTTTCTGGAATATGTACAAAGTATCTTTTCGTCTCGCCTAAAGTTGGCCGAAATTTCGGCCATTTTAGACTGCTCGAGAGGCCAAAATCATGATGAGGTAATAACTCGAAGAAAAACGAACACCTACCTTGGCAAATATCATGGTTGTTAATCTTTTCGGATAGCTTTTATACTGTGAAAAGATGAAGGTAAACGGCCGACCTCGATCTTTTGGTTCTGCCCGGTTTTCTCTGACATTGACACTTAAAATAAAAGAAAAAACGAACCGGACTATGAACAGTTTTGTTTTACCTGAAAGTGGTAGTTATGTAACGCTGTTAATTAATGGTATTGTATCGACCACTGTATCAACGCGTTGTTGACTGATTACGGCAGTAGCAGACCGCTTCATCCAGTTGCCGTTCTAATCCGGTGAGTGACCTTTCAAACCCTAGAGTGCTTAAAAAAATATTATTTGAGTTGGCTCACGTAGATTTCCAAAGAGCGAACCAAACTAGAGGATAAGAATTTACCTGTAAACTATCCGACTTTCCCGATCGAGCGTGTTTCTTGATTCCGGATTATGATGGAGTTTACATGCAACAGTGATGAAAAATGCCACTCTACTACATGTAGCTTGATTCACATACATTACTTTCCCGAGGTATTACCTCGTCTGTTTTGCTGCGGTATTTTTAAGGTTGCGGTCGCACTCGTCTTTACCGCAGTGCTACAAATTTTCACCCGCGGTGGACGCGAGGTGGGAGCACGCGGCAAAGACGGGGTTTTGCCGTGACCTGATGGGTCCATACTTTCAGACGGTACTGTACAAGATAAGACTTTCCTAAGTCTTGAAGATTATGTTGATCCAAGAAAATTAGCGAAAAAAGTTCTTGAGGCGATTATAAATAAAAACTATAATTCCAGTTTTCGGTGACAAAACGGCCTCAATTGACACGTCTACAAGATCGTGTTCATGTTACTACCGAAACAGGTAGACCACGAATTCAAAGACAAGTGTGGTGGTTCAATTCGGCGGCAAACGTCTACGATTTTGGTCACGTGGCTTTGTTTGCCAGACGAAAAAGGTGACCGCATGTGGTCACATTCCAGTGCATGATTTAACATTATATAATAACCCAAGTTATTCTCGCATTTTGATTGGTTCCCGGCTATGATCTATTAGAGGACAGATGCACAATTGACATCATCATTACAAAGTTTTTCCCTCTGCCGTTTGAAAATGGCGGAAAGTTTTGAGAATAAGGATAATATTTTACGTGACTGGGCAAAAAATAAGATACAAAAAAGTCTTGCCGAGGCATTCAACAGGTTCGAGAAGCCAGAAAACGAAAGATAACTAGCCGTTTCTTTTGGAAAATGATATAGAAATAATTTTCGAGCAATCTCAGTCGGCAGTCGAGCGAGACTAAACCACGCACAAACTTGGTCCTGGTAAGCCGAAAACCATTGCTTTATCTCGAATTTAACAAACCCAGTAAACAAAATGTTTCTGAGATTAATTTATTTAAAAATTCAACTCTTCCCAATATCAAAACAAATGTTGACAGACTGATTGATGTCAGGAATGAAACATCAAAACATCACTTGATATTTTTGTTTTTCACGAGGAGTGAATTCGATTAGGTGTCACGCATCGTTGCTTCTAGTTCTTAGGAAATGTTTTAGGGGAGACGAGACTATTTTTGATTTGAAAGAGGTCGAACGTTTACACTAGGTACAGGTAACGATTGATTTGTTCTTGCTGTATGCAAATATAGAGAGATATTTTTATTTTTTAGTTACAAACAGTAATTTGACACAAGGGAGTAAATTCAATTAGAGCTAACAAATCATCAGCACCTGTTCCCACGAGATGCTTGCTATTTTTAGTTACAAAATGCTAACTTGACACTTTTGTTTTTCGTGTCGGAGAAAATCGTTCGCACAAGATGTTCGCTATTTTTAGTTAGGGACCTTTCATAAAAAAAACCTGTTCACGGCGAATAAATCTCAGTCAACGACAAGAAAAAAATAGAAGAGTTTTCGATACGGTATGCTGTTGAAGAGGAACATGTTACAGCCTATGTTCAACACATGGAGGAGCAGAAAGCATATGCACTGATTAGAGAGAAACAACAAAAAAAGAGACAATGAAGCAGAAAACTTTCTTCGATTATGACTGGACAAAACTACAAAAAATTGTAAACTGCACTCCCTGACAAAACCGGAGCTTCAGCACTATCTAAAGCACTACAAACTTTCCTGTAAAGGAAGGAAAGATGATTGGGTGCAGAGGAACTCAAGTCATTGCTGTTAAGCGGAGTTGACCAAGCAGGTGGGGTAACATCCATTGCAATACAAACTGCAAAATATGGCAAAAATGTGACTGGCGATTATCATGATGATGACTCAAGTGAAGACAGTGACGAAGATGATGCTTGCAGTTCAGAAGATGAGGTCCTAGCTGCTGGACCTTGGAGTGAAGAGGAGGAGGAATTTATTATAATACCAGAAACAGTCGCTGCGCGGTCCGGTAGAGTGGCTGGCAGTGCTTCCACTGTTGCTCTCCACTAGGTAGATTATTTTTTTATTGGTCGAGGTTGTCAGAGAGGTAAAGGTGGGGGAGGGGGGGGGGGGGCTCTGAAATATATCTCAAGGAAATTGGGGGATCTTGAAAAGTTTTACAGTCCATGAGGGGGGCAGGAAAAATGTTTTTGATATTGCTTTATTTTCCTCCAGCCCACCCCTACATATAATTAATGAACAAACCCTTATAAATGATAACTTGACACTTCTATTTTTGATATGGGAATAAATTCAATTTGAGCTTACAAATTGTCGGCTATTGTTTCCAGGATATTAAACAAAAAAGAAGCTTTCATTTCTAAACTGTTCTTACGTCTCTGCAGTAGCAGTTTATAGCTTTATTTGATGAGTCAGTTCGATATTTTTTGAAGACTGCGTGGCATCAAGTTAAAGTGCAAAATCAGACTTTCAACGTATCAGAAATTTTATTTCTCTTTCTTTCTATTTGTATTTGTATCAAGGAACGAATCAAATTGCCTGTTAGAAAATAAGGTGATATCTATAGTAATTTGGAGACATGTCAGGTTACTGTAGTTTGTGTAGTAAAACATTTTGCATGTCATCGATTTAATTCTGCTATCTCTGAAACCTTTCAGTTCACAAAAAGAAATAACTCCTGCACGCCTTGCGTGCCTATGTTAAGCTTAAGCTTTCAAACAAGACTAATTTTAAACTTTGTTACCTTTATGGGTCTGCAGGTAAACTGGGACTCTTGTCTTTCTTTCAAGCATTCAAGTTTTATGCGTAATGCCCACGTTCTGGCTTTTATAAACTTGTCTCTTACCACATTGATCGTACGGTTATAAATAGAATAATAAATAATAGAATAAATATAGCTTCAAAAACATCGAAAAAATAAATCCTTGCTAGTGCTCATGGAAAAATATTGGGGTATATCGTGGCATTTACCATGAACATTTGGACAACCTGGATTCTACAAGAAAAAATAATCGTTTCGGCAGATCTAAATATTTTGCGTGGTGGTTATCGTATCCACGATTTTACGATTACACATCGTAAGAGATAAGTAAGAAATTATACGCAAATTGTGAATACTCATGTTAGCAAGTAAATAGAGTTCTTGGGTTGTCTGAATAAAACAGGAAAGTACAACTGACTCCCAAACTTATCGTCTTTTCTGTGCAATTTTGAGAATGTTTACCGGAATTGATGCATGTTACAAAGCACAGGCGCCCATGGCCTTGGAACCGTAAAAATGAAGAGGCTAGTGATAACAGGGGATAAGTGACAATTTTGGTTGTTTTTGTTTCTTGCTCCAAATTAGCTGAAGTTTTGCATGTGGCCTTCATTTCAGTTGAAAAACATCAGCCTGTATTTTTCACTGGTTTGCTCTTCGTTTTCGAGATATTACGTATGCAAACAACCCTCAGTTTTCCAAGCGGCATCTTTTGGAGGTCTATTGTTAAACGAAAAACAAAAGAAACCTTTTGTTTAGCTTAAGGACGAAGTCACTATATAACACGATAATTTCTCACTGCTGCTTCGTTAGCTCAAGTGGATAACACGCTGAACGAAGCTGAATTGAATTTGTTTTGTCGTGACACTCGAGGGCTCGATTCAAGGTCGGTGAAATCTTTTTTTTTTTCCTTCTTTAAAAAACCTTCGTGTCTTTGTAATTGGATTGCCGTTTTTACTGGATAAGGATCTGGATAATATGTTTTTTTTAGCTGCCTTTGTGACGTCACCTTTTGGCGCGCAAAGCATCGATTACTTCCATAACACAAATTCAGAGCTTACCTGTTTATTAAGCAGAGTTTGCTTGTTATTTCCACCGATATTCGAAGTTTATTCGAGGAATATATGCGCCCGCCTGGTAGGAGATTTGGCATCATTAAGCCTTTGACCCTCGTTAAGTCACCCAGCATTCCTCAAAGAACCGAGGAGTGTTTTTGTTCCGAGATCATGGTTTAAGTCTGCCGTTAACTTAGCCATTAAAGAACAAGTGAGCCAGGCGGTAGAGTCTAGAAACCCTTCTTCTTCCAAAACAAAGCATCCGTCCTGGACTTATGGCTCATTTGCAAAACTTCGGCGTGTGTCAGTTTTGGAAATTAGAACTGCTTTCTAGACTCTAATTATTTTCTTGATTCAAAGCCATTTTTACAGCCCAAACAGAAGCCAAAGACAAATCGCAGGTGGGTTTAATTGGCAAGCAAGCATTCCGTGAGTGTGTATCGTGGATTTCCAAGCAGATGATTACTTTGCGTTGTGACAGGATCGAGTCCGCCGCGAAGAAAAAACTGAAGACAAAGAACGCCTGATCACAGGTTAGGAAGAAGAAAACTTCAGCTCAAATGTAAGTTTTGCTTTGTATTTCAGCATCCTTTGCTGATAAATTTTCCGTTTCATACGCTTTCTTTTGGCATGAGCAGCATGTTAGCTTAAGGCTTCCTCTTTCTGTGTTGTCAGAAATAATCATTAATCAATAATTTCACATAGAAACATTTAAACATTTAAGTCCCTGACCTAGCTGATTTGCAAAACGTTCAGCCTCTATCTCTAGGCAGTATTCATTGACTTGATTTACACATCGATTCGTGCACTAGATTTCCGGCTAAGTCGAGATTGTTTTCCTTGGCCTAACACTAACGTATCCTGACCTTAACTCTAACCTAATCTGAAGCGCTAACCCTAAGCAATAACTTTAACCTTGAACGCTAGCGCTAACCCTAAAACTAAGCGCTAGCGCTAACCCTAAGCGCTAGCTCTAACCCTAAGCTAACCTCAACCTGTATCCCTGAACCCAAACACTAAGCACTAGCGCTAAGCCTAAGCAATAACTTTAACCTTGAGCGCTACCCCTAACCCTAACAAGAATACTAACCCTAACCTTGTTCCGTAACCCTAACCTTCAACGTTAACCCTAGTTTTAAGCAGTAACCCTAACCCTGACTGTAATAAAACTGGGAACTCTTAACCCTAGGAGTTAAAGTCAGCATTTGAAAACAACACTAATAGTATTGTGTAACAAAGCAGTTCCAAAAGATGTGGACTGTGACATGCAAGTGTTTTAGCATACTTTATTTCTGGAATACCTAATAGAAACAAGGGGAAATAAGTGCAAGGCAGTTTTCTATAGGTATAAACAAAGTGGCATGCAAAGTTTGGAGCTGTGTTGGCCATGTTCAATTTCAGCGAAAAATCTAGTGGATATTCTTGCAGGTGGCCTTTCAACTGAGCTTACATGTTGCGTGAAATGAACTTTTCACGGTTCTCTAAGTGAAATCAAAGTTCTTGGGCGGCACGATAATGTAAAGTCAGAATTTCAACTGTCTGTAAATGACCTGAAATCAACATTGTCTAAAGCTAGCGCATTGCGTAAAATCACCATTTGCCTGTAATTTGAGTGAAATTAACGTCTTTGCAGTCGCATGTTAACGTGAAATCAAGATTCTAACGGTTTTTACCTCAAATGAGCATTTTTTTAAGGTTGCACACTGCAAAAGATCAATATTTTGCGGGATTTTAAGTGAAATTACTGTCTTTGCAGTCACATGTTGGCGTGACAACAAATTCAAGTTTTTGCATACATGTACGTAATATCTCAATTTAACGAAGAGCAAACCAGCGAAAAAAAAAATACACAGTGATGTTTTTCAACTGATATGAAGGCCACATGTATGCAAAAAATCAGCTAATTTGGAGCAAGAAACAAAAACAACCAAAGTTGTCGCTTATCCCCTTTTATCACTAGCTTCTTCAAATGTTCTGGGCGTTACGTGCTCAGTCGAAGGTGTTAAAGCTGTTGTCCATTTATCGCGTTGTTTCCTCATGGTTAACAGGACTTATGAAGGTAAACTTAAAGCATACGAGGTAAGAACACTATAAACCTAGAGACTACAAGATTTCCCACTGCAAAGTTCTTTTTTAAATGGTTAAAATATATCGATCAAGATTAAAGTTAAAAGCGACTCCCGAGGAAGAATTTTTCGATCCCCCCTCCCGGCCAGAGTTCCTGAGCTATCAACCCCCCTCCTGCAAGAATTTCCAGTTTGTCATCCATCGGGGGGTGGGGGGGTGTGGATTTTATCCGGAATAACTCAATCAATGCTTATCAGCTGCTAATAAGTGAAGAGTGCACTATTGGGATGGTTTTGGGGTTCACGCTGCTAAAGGACTATGGGAATAAGGCAATAAGGTGTAAACTTTAATGTTTGTTTAATTAATTCCAATTAATTAATTAGCTTTGTTTTGAGGGGGTGGGGTAAGTATCTTTTCATTACTACATAAAACGTACTGTAAGTTTACATTTTACTTTGTCGATAACATCACCAAACTATATATGGTTCCAATATCCTCTTGTTATCCTAGTGGTACTATTCTCCTATGAACAAAAGCAATTTGCTCGAAGCGCATGCGCAGATTGATTAGTAGTGTTAACTATATATTAGGCAAACGATACATTTCATATACAATTATACAGGAATGTTAAGCGCTTTTCCTCGTGGTAGAACACAACATGTAAGACGCATGCACTCTAGCATTGTGAGCATGATACAATCCGTTCTCGAGTTCAGATTCATGTGTGCAATACCACACTCTCGTCTCAACGGGTGATAGCAGTTATATTTCAGGTAATATCAGTTTTCCCTTTTTGTGCAAAGAACGCTTTTGTGACAGCGTATCTTTTGGAATCATCCCTAGCTCAATTAAAAATGTCATGTGCTGTTTTCAAACTATTTCGTGTTTCTATGCTGAATGGATCTCCTCAGCGGCTTGTTTATTTTCTCCCCTATGAAAGAGAACAAGAAGTTGACAA
>JAHPZR010004115.1:0-39700 GCA_019787425.1 Platygyra sinensis
ACTTAAACCCTTAGGGTTAAGAGTTCCCAGTTTTATTAGAGTTAGGGTTAATTAGGGTTACTGCTCGAAACTAGGGTGGTGTTGAAGGTTAGGGTTACGGAACAAGGTTATGTTTAGAGTTAACGTTTAGGGTTACCGCTTGAAACTAGGGTTAGCGTTGAAGCTTAGGGTTACGGAACAAGGTTAGGCTTAGAGTTAACGTTTAGGGTTACCGCTTGAAACTAGGATTAGCGTTGAAGCTTAGGGTTACGGAACAAGGTTAGGCTTAGAGTTAACGTTTAGGGTTACCGCTTGAAACTAGGGTTAGCGTTGAAGCTTAGGGTTACGGAACAAGGTTAGGCTTAGAGTTAACGTTTAGGGTTACCGCTTGAAACTAGGATTAGCGTTGAAGCTTAGGGTTACGGAACAAGGTTAGGCTTAGAGTTAACGTTTAGGGTAACCGCTTGAAACTAGGGTTAGCATTGAAGGGTTAGGGTTATTGCCTAGGGTTAGTGCTTGTGCCTAGTGTTAGGGTGAGCGCTTCGGATTAGGTTAGAGTTAAGGTCAGGACACGTTAGGGTTAGCCCAGTGTGAGGCCAAGGAAAACAATCATGATGTAACCTTACAAAATGTTGATTACAGGTTTTTAAAACAATTAAAATTGCGATTTCACGTTATGACGCAACCGCAAAGACTCAAATTACAGCCAAATGTTAACTTTACGCGATTTCACGTTAAGGCGTGACAGCAAGGATGTTGATTTCACTTCAAGACGAGCAAGCTGTTCATTTAACCCAGCGCGTAAACTCAAACGGCAATTTTAGGCCTAAATGGGTTAAAATGTTGATTTCACATGCGTGACAGCAAGGATGTTGATTTCACTTCAAAAGGAGCAAACTGTTCATTTCACGCAGTGCATAAACTTCAAAAACGTCCATTTCAGGCCTAAAAAGGTGAAAATGCTGATTTCGCGTTAAAGCGTGACAGCAAGGATGTTGATTTCACTTAAAAACAAGCAAAAATGTCCATTTCATGTAGGCTTAGATAGGTTAAAATGTTGATTTCACTTTAAGCGTGACAGCCAGGATCTCTCTTATACAGCCTGCAGCGTATAAGCTTAAAAACGTAGGGCTGACCGATTAACAGATTAACCCTTCTGTGCAACGTACAGGTCTCCTTACATCTGCATGGCCCCTGATCCCAGAAGTTTAAAACACCACAAATCATGCCGATTTGAAGTAAAATGAACGCAACCTGGATCACAGATCTATGTTTCAATCGATCGCTTCTTGTTGGCCATTATTATGTTGGAATGAAAATGGAAAAAAAACACGCTCTGAAATTAGTTAAAGTGTGATTTAAAGAGTCTTGTCTTGTCTTGTCTTGTCTTGTCTTGTCTTGTCTTGTCTTGTCTTGTCTTGCCGAACATGATCGAAATACATGCCAGGCAGGTTCTGTTACACCTCGTGCGCGGGTAAACATGGGGGAAGTTACGAGCAAAAATTTATTTTATAAGTCTAAAAGCAGTTCTCACTTTCCAAACTTTGATGCTAGCAACGCTTGGCAAATGGGCCACAACTCACGACAGGGTTTTATTCTTGGGCAAGAACTGCTCTTGGATTTTGCTGCCTGGATTGACCTGACTTCAAACGCCGATAACTGACTTCCCGCTTATATCAGTTGCGTTGGAAGTTACAGAACACGTTTTGCTTCTTTAAAACATGCTGGTGACTTACGGGTTTATCAAGGCTTTACGATGCCTATCAACCACCAGGCAGGCTACAAGGTACTTAAAAACAATGTTTACACATGTAAGATATTAGTCGAAAGAGCTGTACTGCATCACTTCTCTTTGCTTTGACTCTCGATTGAAATTCATGTGTTGTCTCGCGTCACAATAACTTGTATAAACAAATCTCTCCAGATTCCCGTTGTATACGCATTTTTTTTGTTAAAAAAATATCTTGATTTTTGAAAAAAGAAAAGGAACAGAGCGAAAAAAAAAATTGAGCGACCTCGTATCGAGCCGGTGTCATGGCAAAACAAATTCGAATCTGGCCCGTTCAGGATCTCATCCGCTTGTGCTAACGAAGCAGTAGTAAGAGATTAAGGTATTATAGTGACTTCATCACTTAGCGAAACAAAAGGTTTCTTTTGTTTTCCATTCAACAAAAGGTCCCCAGAGGATGCCCTTGGAAAAATGTGTTTTTTCACATTCGTAATATCTAAAAAAGGAAGCAAACTTCAGGGAAAAAACATGCAGAACATTGTTTGACACACAGAAACAAAACTGCATACGAAATTTGGAGCGTTTTTGAGAAAGGTCACTTTTGAGTAAAAAACCTAACAACCTTTTTCCACCAAAGCCTTCAATTGTTGTTAACATTATTTTTGTCATGAAAACATTCAATGTGGGGAGATACAATTGCATTATAATACCTGGTTTTTATTGGTTCTCCAGGACTTTGTCTTCCAATCTGATCAAGAATTTCCTGTGGAACCAACCAAAGAAATTTAACATTTTTAAAAAACATTTGATGTAAACACATCCTTCTATGGCAACCCTTAGGACTCCCTTGAAGGACATCAGTCTAGTAGTGCCAGACATATACATGAATTGTGGCTTAGAGCAGCCAGCCAAAGATGTGATCCTCACTGAGGTTACAATTTGGGTGTGTTGACTGCTTTCAACACACCAACAAAGCAGCCTAATTGGAACCACCACTTGGTGGAGTGTGACCAAGGTAAATTCCAAATTTTACAGACTGGAATTCATGGATTGTGAACACAACACAATACAATGGAATACAGTACAATGCAATGCAATGCAATAAAACACAATACTGGTTCAATGTGAATATACATATATGCTTAGCTTTAGTGGTGCACTACAATAAATCACCAACTTACTGCAAATTGCTAAACCTGTTGAAAATAACTTGCATTAAGTTTCAATGATTATATGGTACCACATGTATTGTACATGTTAGGCACATTTTTTAAAGGGAAACTGTTAAATATAAATAATGATATTTACATGTATAACAATTAAGTTTATGTACCCATATTTGAAAACTTTGATATGATCAAAGGTCATTCAAAATGAGATGATGGACCCTAAGGTATTCCCAGAAGTAAAACTCTGATGTTTAATAATCCATGAAAACTAATTATTATTCATTCAAAATATTTCCCAGTTTCTGATTTGTTAAAACCACACACATTATTCATCATAACCAGCTGCTGTTGACCAAATAAACAATCAATGACGTCAAAAGTGCAGCCCACTGCAAATTATTGAACTGATGACCTCAAAGTGACATCAAAAGTGCAGCCCACTGCAGATTGTTGGACCGTTGACCGAGAAAATCTGGGGACGAGGTTGACTTATGTTTGGTGAACAGGAAAACAAAGAACGAAATGGCAAAACTCCTTTAAGAACGGGGAAATATTTTTAATGAATAATACAGCCTTTGGCCTCTGTGGATAACACCCTCCGTGATCTGCAGAATTCTTCATATCCTACTTAGCCTCATTCAATAATTGCTAAATATTCCACATTGGAATAGAATGTTTATCACAATGTTTTGTTATAATTATTCTTGACCAAATTAGACTTCAGCTTTTACACCAGATTTCAATATTGTATTATTATGTTTCATTAAATCTGTGTTAAGCTATTGTATTTGAGATCAAATTATTGTCTTAAACCAGACAATTCCAGCTTACAGTAAGTGGACACCAAAAAAACCATAATGTTTCCCCAAAGCAACATGATGAGAATCCCGGTCTCTTTCAAAGGGAGTTCCTCTTCGCCCTGAGCATTATTTCTGTGGTATGGTCATGCAATACACTCTTAAGAATAAATATTTCTGATGTTTAAGGAATCTCCGTCACAGTGAGACGACAGTGTATTACACAAGTTTCTTTACTTTGCAATAGTATCAGTCAAAATTCATTGGTTCTCCAATGCTGCCCAATGAGAAACAGAATCACACAACGGGATATGATAATATTTGACATCATAAGGCGACGGACTATTTTCTTTTAAGGGTGAGGGGGTGGCAATTTTCTGGGACATGAAATGTTTTTCTCTCATTTCAGTTGTGCATAATTTTTTTGGTGGGCAATAACTTGTGAAAGTTCAGTCAAAACTGAACTGAAGTCTCTTCATCTGAGTTTATAGCAAATGAAATTCTCAGAAAAGCAACAACTGAAGATAAATGCTTTATTTAGCAATGTTCGCGCTAATTGTTTCTGCACATCTGTACTGCACACACAAATGTTCACATGCCATGTCATGCGCACGTCATGCATCGAGTGCGCGTGCTTTATTACTAAAATGAACAATGATAGGGCAGATGGCCATTGCTGAAGCTTTGCTTAGATTTAATGATCTTGGACATTCAGCGACTTTTCTTTTCAGAAACAGATTTTATTTAAAATTATCTCCTTGTTGTCCAAAAATGAACAAAAAATCAATGTGAGAAGTTAAAAATTTTCAAGATTCTGTCCACAGGACATGGAATCCTGCCATCTTGCGGCTGCAAGGCGCGTGAAACTATGATTGCTAAATGTGAATTTGTTCTTTGAGGAACTTCACCAGTTAACTAAATTAACTTAATAGGTCCTCTTAAACTATATTTGGCAGAGGACATTTCCCTTCAAAGCTCTTAAAATTGCAATATTTTGGGACTTGCAGCCACTGCGGCCTTCTTCGCTAACCAAGCCCAATTTACTCAGATTTACATGTAGGTGTTCTTTCGGACATGTTCTCTCCAAAACGAAGTCAGTGACCCCCCATTTTATTACATTTCTGACATTAACTCATCATCTTTCAATGGTAAAATTTTCAGAAAAAAAAGCAATGCTAAAAATTTTCGTGCAAACATCCTTGAAGAATGAAGGGCTAGGGAAGTGGCACAAAGAAAAGTGATTCCAAATGCTAAGGATTACACATGCTGATACACACAAATGAAATGGGAAGGCTAAATGCGACTAAACTGTGTATAAATAAAATAAGCATCTAGATGTAATGGCACTACAAAACTGGTTAGTTTCAGTTCATTACAAAACATAACTATCAAATATTAAAATGTGGCCCCATTTCAAGGGAAATAAGTTGTATGTTGGAGATTGATCATTCAAATTTTGAAGTTGGAAGTCAGAACTCAGAAGTCAGAAGTCCCTCCTCAGCTTTTCTAACTTTCACTTGTGTTCCTATAGCTCTATAGAAACATGTAAAATGACATCAAAATCCAGATCATTTTTCCCCTGACTTTTCTATCATGCTTTGCAGATTGAATCGAAGGGCTCTGATTTCTGTTGACAGAAACTTTGGAAAGATTTAAAGATAACTAAGGATGGATTGGGCAACCTGTGTGAGCTATGAGTGGTCAATGGTTGCCTTTGGAAACCATTGATAAATGATACAGTGTACATGTAGTTCAACTCATGTAGTTCATATTTAGCATTTGAACTTCCCAGAAATGCTACATGTCAGTAGCAAAAGCTGGCACTCAGTCTCCCTAAAGTTTCTGTCAAGGGCGATAAGGTTACAAGGTTACTGTAGACCTTCAAGGGCCTATTCTGTCCAAATTAATTTCTTTTAAGGCTGAAAACTCAACATTTCTACTCAAGTGAATTAATATGGTATAAAGATTTATTGGATTTCAACAAAACTTGGCCAAAAATTTTGCCACAGACATGTATTAATTAACACACCAAAAATAAAATTTGAGAAGCTTTTGCAGAAATCCAAATATTTTTACTAAAAGTCATCCCATTGAGTAACAACAATCAGAAAATTTGCTATTGTCCAATTTTAAAGGCAATTCCCAAGCGACCAATATTATATCAAAAAAGCCTCACAACATTTGTTAGCCCATCATCTCCTGATTAATAATGTCCAGTCAGTTGGGAATATATTGTGGTTTTGTGTTTTTGTGGCTTGAACACGTCTATCATACATATATACATGTAGTTCACCATAATGGTTTTCTTTAAGGTATCATGGTACAGCTGTAGGTGGATTTTTATGAAAAATGCAAAAAATCTTTTTTCCACCGTTCAAATTGAGAAGAATGAGAAATATATATTGCAAAAAGAATGGAAGAAACAGCTTTTTTACTTTTAACGATAAAGGAAAAAACTATTTTTGAATCTCATTAACCTCTTACCACGCATTGACACCTCTAATTAAAATTCACTGCCAGTTGTCGAATGTAATGCGAATTGCGGTGTGATATTTTATTTGCACACGCGAACTGTTCTCTATCATGTTGTTTCATCGCAAGTTAGCTTTCGTTCTTGTCAAATTTTCTTTATGACAGGACGAAAACCCGGAAGAAAATTTCTTGCCCATTTTTGTCTCCGAAGAAGCCACAGAGGCGAAAATCTGGTGGAACCAGCAGGTTCAGTGTCAAACAAGACCTTTGGCTCATGGTTGGAGTGACCAATGGTCGCATTGTTTTTAACTAAGAAGAATGGTTGAAGGAACTCGAGGACATTAGTCCCGCCAATGAAGCTGAAGGTCAAAATAGAACAAGTGCTAGTCGCACAAAATTGCTGGAGAATGGATGCAATTCCAAAACTTCCACAGAGAGAGATTCAAGCACAGATGTCGATGTAGATGATATAGACCTCAAGTTCTCCTCTTTCTGGCTTCATGGGGCATGGTTTCAAAAAATGTCTGGAGAACGAAGAAGTCTAAACTCAAACAACATAATAATAATGCCACCAACAAAAATCTTCTTAGTAATAATCACAGCAGTTTAAATACAAACCTGTTTAAAGCTCTTAGTAGTTTTTTGCTTCTGGCACCATTTCACTGCAATGTAGACGTCTGTTTATTTTAAGTTGTCATGACCCACTGTTGTGGTAAACTCACCCATGCCGACATCTGTCAGTGCAGGGGATTTTTAACACCTAATCATACCAATCTCGTAAAAGGGTTTTCGTCTTTTTCTCAATAAAATAAAACTGCATATAAGGATGAACAGAAAGAAGGCATTTTGCAGAAGGCATCCTGGAAGGTCTACAGTAACCTCAAGAGTAACAAATACGAGGGTGCAGAGAATCATGACCAATATATCAGTCAACACTTTACCGGGTATCAGGCGATACTCGATCGAGTATCGGTCAATATATCTCTTGCTACTCAAACAAGTCTCGAACAATAGCCCACTCAACGATGCTCATGCTGTCCATCAGTGTATCAACTTTGATACATTGTGGGGTATATATACATTGGTCAACTATCAGTTACACGCCAAGCAAATGTCGGTCATGATCTGGATTCAATACTTGACTGAATATCGGTTGACAGACCATCAATATCTCATTAGCTTCAAAGTCCAGTAAATGTCAGTTATTAAATATCTGAATGCTTTTCTCTCAGACTAGTGCCAGTCCCTCTTTTGTCTTTTTACCTAATGGCTGAGATTCAATGAAATTGATATAATTTTGGTTAATTAGTTATTGTCAATTTACAGCGGTTATCAGTCACACGCACCCTCCAACGATTTTTTCCCATTTTGAAAACTACGTTTTGGTGGATGTCAATCAAATGTATCCATGACAATAACGGTGAGCAGAGCTCCCACAACCATTATTTCAGTGTCAATCCTCGAAGTATCCGAGTTGCTCTTTCATCTTTACTTGACTCGTAGATAAACAGAAACTGAGAAGTAAGACTTATAAATCGTTTGAAGCGCCTTTTCATTCATCTCGCTCACGGGCAATGTTTTGAAGCTGCAAATTTACACTGTGTACAACCACAACAAAATGAGAATGAACTAAGTATAAATAATAACCTTTATTACAGAATGAACTACAAAATTCTAACTGCTAATCTCTTTCGGCTTTCATTACCTTTTTATTACTGACAATCCCATTTGACGAATGGTTCTGCTGACGGTTTGCTTTACATACAATTTGCCTGTCTGGTATTCCAAACACACTTGAAACTTGTCATGGATTATGTTTTAACAAGGTTAATGACAAGAATTTCTGCAGCGAAAATAATCTACATCCATAACAAGCTGATAAAAAGTCAATCTCCACATAAAGTGACTCATTTCAGAGGCCAACTTTTTCAGCTACCTTGTATCTTTCATTTCTTTGACTTTCTCTTTGGCGGATTGCTTACGGCTCTAGTTTTGTTTCGTACACTGCCTTCTTCACAAACGTTTTGCTCGCAAAAAGTGTTTCTGCTATGCAATTCAAAGACAAACCACATTTTTTCTATATAATAGCCCTCCATTTCAGCGATATTGCAAATTACTTTGTCATAATAACTGTGCAATTATTCCTGATCCAACAACGATTGAACATGGCCGTGAAACTGACACAAAATGAACATGACTACTGCCATGGATACATTTGATTGACGTCCACCAAAACTTAGTTTTTGAAATGGCAAAAAAATCGTTGAGGGGCGCATGTGACTGATAACCGCTGTAATTCAATCAATAATAATTAAACGTCATTGAATTAGTGGTGGGCATCATACAATTGCATGCAAGCATCAGTGGGTTAGTAAATAAATTAACATCAAATCACAATTTCTAAACTCCTAAAATTTGCAACTTGGGTTGAGAAGCCAAAAAGGTTCACACCTAGGGGATTCCAAATGGGTTATTAAAACACACCCTTCCACAAGGAATCAGTATAAAATTCTTCCTATCTTTAAATGACAAAAGCAGCACTAGCCATTATTTGTTACGTATTTGTTACATATTATTTTGTTACGTATTGTTACATTATTGATGCACATTATTTCTGCAAGAAGTTACATGCATGTGTGTCATACTGCAGGATGGCTCCAAAATTACTTTTAACACCGCCCAGAGACCAAAAACAGAAATGACATACGCTATAATCTAAGAGTACCAGTATTCACAAGACTATTTTCAGCAGAAAAAGAAGAATGTGCAGCATCAGCCAGAAAAACAATACCATTGAACCTGTTTATAACGGCCACCCTCAGGACTTAAGGAACTGGCCACGTAGGTATGAGCCAGGGTTATAAAGAGGTGATTTCAAAATTTTTGATTTCGAAACATTCAAGAGCTTTCGTTTGAAAAAAATTCCACAAAAAAATATTATTTCAGTGCAAAGTTATTGGACGTTGAACTTGTAGAAGATTAATTTATGAACTTGATTCCACTTGGATGTTTTAGTATAGGTAGTCATACGGTTTCGAGTTCAATTTGGAATTAATTTGCACTAGTGAGTTTTCAAAAAGTTGAAATTGCACGAGCCGCTTCGGCGAGTGCAATTTTAGCTTTTTGAAAAACTCACAAGTGCAAATTAATTTCAAATTGAACGAGAAAAACCGTATGATTACTAATTAATAATATAAACATGAAAAAATTTGCGTGGAGGATGTTTTGAACTTTACGAACTCTGAACTCACCTCTCAGTTTTGTCCACGCGCAGTTTCGCGCACTTTAACAGGTGATTATAATTAGCCAATCATGGCCCAGAATGTGCTCGTGCGTGCATTTGATTTTCGCGGTTGTAATTTTCCAGATTTTCATCTTTGCAGTATTCTCTTGCTGGTTTGAGATTTTAGGTCAGCCTTGCTGCTGTTTTTGGAGATTTGAGTCTAGTTTCTTCACCGCTTTTAGGCTTTATGATTCGCCGTTTATTGTATGTTCCGTAATTACGTGGTAAGTTAATTAAATAGTTTGTAAATTTGGAGTCTGAGCCTACAACGCGCTGAATACAATTCCCAACAGAGGAAGTGCCGGAAGATCTTTCTTGAAGCCATTTTTTTGTCATTCGAAGTTTCTGCACAAACTTTTCGTCATAATTTTACGTGATATCATTGTCTCAGAAAATTTCCTTTTGTCTTTCAGTCAATCATAATCTAGAATTACGATGTGTAATTTGCACTGGTGTTACACTTTTTGCACCAGTGTTACACTTTTTGCACTGGTGTTACACTTGAACTGCACTGCTCTCAGCCAATCAGAATCGAGTAATTTTTTCATGTATATTAGTAGTGCCAGAACAAAAGCTGTCCATCGCACAAAACTAATCTTGCATTTCTGACGACATAAACAACTGGGGAAAAAAGCAGAGTGTTTGAGGTAAATCGTGCATCGGTTCTTGGCTTTCGAGCTATTGGTGGCGGTCACGTGACAGCCTTAAAGGTTTTTAGTTTTCTTGGTCTGTATACGTGGAACAAGAATTTTGAATTACACTGTAACTAAACTCTGATAATAGTAATTTGTATCCGACCGGAAAATACAGGGTATTCCCGCCGCGTCCCGCGTAACGATTTGGCCTGCTGCATATCACCTGTCAAACGCCTATTGTTATTGCAAGATGATCCCTCTCTGGTAAACATCAACATGGACGATTAGGAGTTATAATCCTGTTGCGGGTAAGATGCCACAAAAAGAATATTTTTCTTGTTTTCTCGGAACGAAAAATTTGAAAGTCAAGTGTACGTTTCCAACTTCAAGTCGGCAGCCCCTGAACTGGTTTAGCTGAAATTTGGCCAGCTTATGGACAGATAGTTTTCCTCGAAAACCCTGTCGGCAATTTTTGTTTTCTTATTCCGTTTTCGAAAAATCAAAGGAAGTGCTGATGTTAACGGTGCATCTCAGAAACCTTGATAAAAACTGCTGTCTTCAAAGATATAGTATTTTGGCATTTAAATGAACAATATGTACCATATAGAACCGGAGATAATTATCATATTTGCAACAATTTCAGTAACCCTTTAATGACTCCATTTATAAACAGATGATTACTTGACTGTTGCATGTCGAAAGATGGAAAATTTTTCTCCTTCACAAAACTTTCAAAGGAAGTACTGATGATTTGTCCCCTCTGACTTTATCCTAGTGTCACAAAAGAACAAATGCACGTGTCAAAAATCTGAGACACGGTTTTATAGTAGAACATGTCAAGGAGCAAATGTGATGTTTATCATTCTCTTCTGCTCATTCTTAGTGGGACTGGAGTTGAATTTACATAGACATATGCTTTCACAAAAAAATGTCTCAATTACGCTCTCTCTTGCGATTTTGAAATTTTAAAGGAATGAGCCATAATCTGGAACTGTTAAGCTTTCCAAAAATGTATGGTTTGTTGGGGTTTATAAGAGAAATGAAAGTGCTATGTACAGCGATCTGCACACGGACAGTCTTGAAGGGTGGCTGATACCTTAAGATAGGTAAAAAGAAACAAAGAAAAACAAACATAGGACTCCTACAAGGTCGCCACAGGTGATTATTTGAGGCAGGCACCTAATACAGGTTACAAATACAGCATAAATTATATATGAGCAAAAAATCCGGAGTTCAAAAACTGGCTGAAAAAGTGTAACCACAGACATCATTGACTGAATGAAGGGCCAAAGCATTAAACTAGCGAGACAATTTCAGAAAGTGCAGAGTGCAATTTATGGCTCTTATACAGTAGTCACTCTCCCTTAGTAGTCAACTGAACCTTTTCCCCTTTGTAGAATATGAGCCCACAAAACCGTTCATTTATTCTCAATTCAATAATAATGTGACTTGATACTTCTGTTTTCCTAACCAAAGATCACAACATGATTATGTCCTACATCAGTACCAAGACTGATGAAAATTAATTGATGCTTTCAGTTAGACACCACAAAGTCTGCGGTGAGAATTGCAAAGTTTCCTCTGTCACAAATTTACTAGTTAATTGCATTGTACAGCCCAAGACAACTGATTCAAGGTAGAAATATACTTCAATTTTGGTTACATCCCAAATCCAATTTTTAAGCGTGCTTCAGAGTGGAAGTATCTCTTCACAATACCAAAAAAGGTGCTCTATGATTTCAGATTTGTTATCACAACTAGTGAGACAATCTCAGATAGTACAGAGTGTTATGCTGAACTGTAAGTACATTTTGAGTGATCAGCTGCCTGTATGTAACTTGTTAGTTCAACGCCAAAAAATTACTTAAATTACTCTTTGTCAAGAAGGTTTTAAATTTTACTGTGGTGTTTTACGTTGAATTTCGTTTATTTTTAATTCATTGATACGTTGAACTAGCAAAAGTGATAATTTTATTTTTTTAACGCCAACATTTGTAACTTGATACTTTTGTTTTCCTCGCAAAGTTTGTAACATGATACCCTTGTTTTCCCAAAAACATACAAAGGAAAATATGCTGGCTTTTTTCCTGCCGGAGAAAAATGAACTAAATGTTATTAACCTATGAAAAAAATGGAAAAGGAATGATTTTGTTTCATTCAAGAGGCAAATTTTCACATCATCCATAAACAGTTACTAATTTAATTATCAAATAGTCACATTGTGTCTCGGAATAGCACGTTCTTATTAGGTTGCCACCGTTGGTACCGTGTTAAAAATAAACCAGTTCAAAATACACAATGATATCGATTGAGACAACTGAGAAGCGCTTTAACTTTACCGATATTATTTATATCTTACATCGGTGAATGAGTCCCCTCAAAGACTGACTGAATTTATTTCCGGTTTCCGCAAGTGCCACAGTGTCTGCAGCAATATTTGAGAAGTTTCTTTTGTCACGACATTACTACCGGGTACTTTCACTGTCGCTAACTCGGAAATGTTTAGGGTGAATACATTTGTGAACTTCTTGTTCTTTCATGGGGGGAGAAAATAAACAGGCGGCTGAGGAGATCCATTCGTTTCCCTCTTTAAAGCTTCGCAAACGCGAAATAGTTTGAAAATAGCACACGACATTTTTAACCGAGCTAGGGATGATTCCTAACGATACGCTGTCACAAAATCGTTCTTTGCACTAAAAAGGAAACTGATATTACCTGAAATATAACTGCTATCGCGCGTTAAGAGGAGAGTGTGGTATCGCACGCATGAATGCCATTTATGTCCAGACACATTCTAAAGAAAGTTTCAAATTAAGACCATTACGTCATCGGAGATTTCACCACAACTACGGCTGATGGTGCAATCGGAAATTTCACAACGGCTACAAGGGGTTTCCAAGTGATAGTGCAATAAGAGGCTTAAGCAGTTCGTGTGTAGTCGTTGTTGTCAGTTGTTGCTGTGCTACAGATTGATCAGTTGATTGCATGTCTATAGTCATCAGTGAATCAACAAGGACTGCTTGCAGACAAGAAACGTGAAGGTAGATGTTCGGGTGATTATTTTTTCTTTAGTGTGTGTTAAATACATCTTTCTGGCTTTATCAAAGCGCTGGACTTGAAGGGAATATTACATACGCCAAAAAAGGTATTAAGTCAGCCACATAATGCGCAGACGTTGCATGTTTCACTTTCGCTACATGACAACTAATATCCTGCTTACTTTGCAAGTTTATTTCACCAGATCTAGAAGTATTTGTCATTAATTTATTTGCAAATTTGCGAGTATTTCTTGTGGGATTTGGCAATTCAAGTGAATTCTTGGTCTCACCGAAGTGAGTGAAGAGATTTGAAGGAAAATTTAGTATTTGCTGAGGTAAACAAGAACTTGCCAGAACTTGCAGGAGGGAAACCCTACTTATAAGCGTTCTAAAATTATCCGTGGATAGCGTAAACTTCGGACTGTGCAACTACCTTGACTTCTTTGCTTGTCCTTTACCCATAGCACACAAAATATATTTTGACTTTTAAGGAAGAAAGCTATTTATCAATAGCATTATTAATAGCAGGATACTAGTTTCCTTTTCTATCATTCATGGGCATTTCCCAAGCAAGTTTCCAGATCAAGACCATTACGTAATCGTAGATTTCACCACTGCTAAAGAGCGATGGTGCAATAATACAGTTTGTGTAACAGTAGATGACAGCGGTAATTATGTCATGTTTCACGAGCTGAACACTTACATAAAGATTACTAAATGTAACGTTTAACAAGCTGAACATTCGCATAATAATTCCTCACAATGAGAGCTTAGGCCGCCTGTGCCACACATAGTGCTAAGACTGAAACAAGTTAATTTTAAAGCGTGGTTACATGATTTAAAAATCGTCTTGTTCCATTTATGCTACACCTCAGTTGGCAACTGATTTTTGCAAGACAAAGTAAGCGAAACAGCTGGTCATGGTTTTTGCTTTGAATACTCTCCATATTTTGAGATTTACCAAACTTTCTAACATCTGATTTCCATGAATCTGGATTGTGCATACAGTACCGCTCAAAAGTAAGTTACCACCTGTCGTCTCATTTCTCTCGAGACGCATCTCGTTAGTATGGCATATATTTGAGTAAAAACCCAGACATTTGTAACAATTGTTGCTCTGCAGTCCATTGGCAAATTGATGGGACCGTCCAACATAAGACGATACATGTATGAATTGATGCATTGATTGTTCACTTGATTCATATCAAACAAACATCAAACATTTGTTTGTTTTAGGCAATCAATTTGCATCGTCTGAGAACATGATTGTTTTTAACCACAATTTGTGAAGGAAAGGCAACAAAATACCGGTAGTTCAGAGAAAAAACTAAGTAAGGTTTTATATCTGCTTTAACTCCAAAAGAGTTGCACACGTTTCAATTTATGTGAGGTCAAAGAGTTGATTTTGCAAATCTTGCTCACTCAGAATGAACTGCACAGTCAATCCTAACAGCACTGTAAGTATTTTCATAAACTTACGCTGCGTTCCTTTGGGGTGATCCGGATCTGGATCAGTGATCCAAGATCTGTCTGGATCATGGTGCATCAAAAGAACCGGTGAATCCATAATGCGGTGATCCGGATCTGGATCATTGATCCAAGATCTGTCTGGATCATGGTACATCAAAGGAACCGGTGAATCCACTCTGGTTATGGATTCAGCGGTTCCTTTGATGCACCATGATCCAGACAGATCTTGGATCATTGATCCCGATTCGCATCACCCCAAAGGAACGCAGCATTAGAGTTCAGTTACCTATATATTTGTTCACTCAACACAAACAAGCATTTAGTTTTGTGAAAGAGAAAAATTTTCCATCTTTCAACATGCAATGGCAAGTCATCATCTGTTTATAAATGGAGTCATAAAAGGGTTACTGAAATTGTTGAAAACATGATATCTCCGGTTCTATATGGTACAAATTGTTCATTTAAATGCCAAATACTATTTCTTTGAAGACAGCAGTTTTTATCAAGGTTTCTGAGAAGCACCGTTACTGTTGGTTTTGAATTTTTCTGCCAAGGAAAGTTTTGTCTAGAAGCCTGCGTCGACAAGTGGCTATTAATGAACTTTACGGTTCTCCGAAGCATCAACGCACTAAAAATTTCTCCGTGCCTATAAAACGTTAATTCAAAGGCCAAAATACTACTGGTATATCTTTGAAGATAGGAATGGACGAGTCGATTACGCAAATGAAATTTTGTTTTGCAAAGCGTTGCAGCAAAATCTTCACTGGTTCTATTTGGCATAAAGCAGATATTCTTAAGTGTATGCAAGTATGTAACTAAACTGATGAAAATAATTATCAACCACCAAAAAGCCAAAGGCCTTATCTCTGTCTCAATCTGTACAGTTACTTTAACGTACAGATGTTAAGGTAAAGGCAAACTTTTTTTTTGAAACTTGGCATAATTAACATTCATGATATGAACATCAAAAAAATGCGATAAAAAATGGGGTCACCATGCTTGTTTATGCATCACCGGGCTCTTAAAATGAGGTATTTTCACTGGTTGTGCATTAAATAATCGAATCACCTTCATACAGAATTAAGTCTTGGTTACTTGGAAGACGTAAAGTATTATCTTGAAAGCAAAGCCTCATTTATTGACATAAGCAGTATTGCTTCATTTAAGGTGGCTGAACACAGTTTTTGATACCTCAGTTTCATTTACCTTTTTCTCTAAAACCCTTCATCCTTTGGTCGCCAAAAATCGCAGAAGCAAGTTAACAACACAAATTTCAACTTTTTGATAATTAAGCTGACATATTTGCCATTGCCATGGCAACATGATTAAATATAAAAAGGAGTTTAAAATCAGTTTTATTTGCAGAAAATCTAATCATTAGTTTTTCTTTATAATTTGCATGCAACAAGCTTGTAACGATACTCACAAGTTAGCACTATTTTAATAATAATTTAACAAACAGATCTTTAATTATCCCTCGTTGAAAGTTCACTGGCATATCTTGAATTTCCTTTTTAAAGTTCAGTTTTTTTCATCCTCCAGTTACTTATGTCCTAAAGTATTTTTGTGCCAAATTTCATGAAATTCTAATGAGTAGTTCTCGAGAAATAGGCATATCTCCAATTAGTCAATTTTTCACTCAATCGCAATTTTTCAACTTACTATGCATGCGCTGCAGTTAACTGGGTTCTTTCGTTCTTTTGGTAACAAAAACAGCTGAGAATTGCTGGGTTCTTTGCATCATTACCTTTTCTATAAACATATCTTTGTAATAAAAGACTAGAGCCATCAATACACTACATTCAATTATAGAGAAAAATAACACAGACAGTGCAGATGTTGACAAAATAAAATGATTGCTCTATTGATGGCATGTTTGTTTTTTGAAATCCTTGTGCGCACGCTGAACTGCATCAGCAAAAGCACGCCAAAAACTGTGTTTGGCCACCTTAAGCTGTTTTTGATTGCTTGGTTGCGGGAATATTGCACTTTTTCGGACAGTTCCATGGTTAGCTTGAAGTCCTTGCCTTGGCCAAAATACACCCAGTCGGGAACAATTTTCCCAAAAAAATTGTGTTCCACTATCAAACTTTTTTTCTTCTTCAAATATTATATTCTTCATTGACTGTTCTTAGCAAATACCTGAAAAAAAAAATCGGGGGTCACTGTGCTCGTTTAAGAGAAAAGGAGAATTTATTTCGCCACCGAGCTTGGTTTGAGAAATCTTTGAGGGAAATCTCTTACGTTTTTTACATGAATGCACTCATGTGCGTGCGCTAATGAAGCAAAAATTGTATGCAGTAGGGATGTGCAATTACCTTAATTAAGCCACTCTTGATTCACACGTTGCTTAGCGTGTGACCAAAATCTTTCCACTGTCAGTGATAAAATCTGCTGAAGGATTCATTAGCGTAAACTCTCTCCAAGAATGACTAAAACAGCCTTTCGACTTTTTAGGGCTTACACTTAAGAAGGTAATATTAAGCACATCATTAAGAAACTTCCCAAGCCATATCACATTGGAAGGGCAATGATTTGTTTGTTTGTGGGTATGGGTGAGAATCAACATCTTCTTCAGCTATATTAATTTTGTTTATGTTTTGATGGATATAAATACTTTGTAAAACATGTAAACAGCAGCTCATGCTGATCAAAGAATTCAAAGTTTCATCAAGCGCACGTCCATTCCGTACATTACTTTTTCTTTGACTGTTCAAACAGCTGCCATCATCCACTCAAAACATTAATTTGTGAGCCCATTTGAATGGTACAGTATAGCTGCCAGTATCATCTGAATTAACACCATACATACACTTTATAATTTGGATCAGTCCAAATTCAAATTCAGTTTGGCTCATGAAAAGTTTGTTGTCTAGATCTGAATTGAGCTTTAGAGTTTAAATTTTCAGAGATACGAATTTGTTTCTTTAAAGTGGTACTACATGTATGATCAAAAAACCATTTCCTTTTTTCCTCCATGTTTTGAAAGAGTGTTCGCTTAACACCTACCTGGCAAAGTTTTACGCTTTGAGTTTTATCCAAAGGCTGTTTATTTGGAGTGTAAGTTTTGGATTTCATGGTGCACCATTACTCACATTCAAAACTGACCGATTAGACCTCAGAGGGTTGGATCTAGGAAAAATGACATCATTTACTCACTAGCTTAAAATTTCAGCGTATAAACGCAATTTATTATACATGAAAAACACGGGTTTCAAAGTCTGAAAGCCCAAAACTCCCGTGCTGCATATTAATTCAGCTGTGTACACACACATTGCATTCTTAACTAGTACGTCTTTGACATCATTTTCTCCTTGACCCAGCTCTCTCAAGATTTTAAAGTTAGTAATGGTGGACCAATAAGTGAGAAAATTCCAGTTAAAACTAGTAATAGTTATCACTAAAGCTGCCCCCGCTTTCTTTTATTTCTGCTCATGGAAACAAAAATATTGAACGTTATTGTTCTAGTCGGATACTAAAAAAAAACAATTGTCTTGATATGAACTCTTTTTTATATAAGAATATATTTTGATGTGACATCTTGGCCTCGCTACTAAAAGTGGTGTCCAGAGCACATACACAATGTGCTGAACGCGATCCAGATCCAGAAACCAAACACTTGTACTTGATAGCCTAATAAATTCTAAATAAAACGAAAATGCCATAAGCTATAATGTAAGAATAATACAAGAATATTTTCAGCCTAAAATCGGCAGAAAAATAAGAATATTCAGTCTGGGCCGGAAAAATAACATCCTTAGAAAAGAAAAGAGTGTACGAGCAAACGTATCTTGAAAGCACAACAGAGGTGAAATGTAAACAAAAGTATCGCGTTACAGTCCCCATATATGCAAATTAGAGTCAAGCTTTTTGTCCTCAATGAAAACGCCGCAAAACATTTACATTTGGATCCCTGCCATAAGATTACTCAGTGAAAATAAGCCATCCAAATAAACGAGATGCCAAAGGAATATTTCAAACTTTATTCCTCCAGAGCTAAAACATATCTTGCAATATCAAGAGAAAAAAACTGGCAAAAAAAACAGAGGTGTCAAACTCTGCAAATTACAAGCGGATAACAGCGGAAGCCACACAGAAATATGACCTCTAACGGCTTTACTCTGACGAAATGTCTCCCTGAAAACACAGGATTAGTGCTTAGCGAAATATTCAAAGATCCTCCGATCGTACCATACAAAATGGGCAAAACTTCCTAAGCGGCTACTACACGTGAATGGGAGTCGCGTAGGCCTGTCACCTTATTGTTATCCTTGGGTAATTCTGACGATCGGAAGGTACTATACTGATTTAGCTATTTAGTCGCAAATGAACCACACTGGCCTCGAATTTCGATCTAGTATACTTCAGGACTCTCTGAGCTGTTTTTCCCCCAAAATCCATCTTCAGGATCTCTGAAAGCGTTTTCAATTTGTTTTAGATCATAATCTCGGCCATTTCGAAGCGAGCTAATTTAATCGAGCTGAAATAGTAATGGAGGCCGGCAAATACAAACGCTTTTCAGGGACGATTGAACTCGAGATCTAAACCAAGGACAAAGCTCGTGGCAAAGACGCCGATCCCGCAAGTCCTCGCGCCCGTGTCCCTTTGCTGGCCTCCCATGAGCGTTTGCGGGAAAAACGTCGATCCCTTGCGGGCGTGCAAGCGATCAAATCGAGATTTTTTGCGGCTATATACCGGAAATACCTACATTCTCTCTTCTTCTCTCTCTATTACGCGGGGAGTCCTAAGGTGCCTCCTCGGGTTTTTGGCCCTCTGGGGCCAAAAACCCTGCGGGGGCAATAAACAGGTGTCTTTTTAAAATCAGACCTTAAACTTGGGTCAGTTAGTATTAAGTTAACATAATTTTGAGATCCGAAGAAAAAAAGAATTGTTGTTTTGGTCGTAGTACCACTTTAACCATAGTTACTATATTTGCTTTAATACTTAATATGTAGTAAGTGCCGGCACTGGAAAATAGAAACTTGACCATTCCTGGCGCCTTTGCCAGTACCGTCTTGATGCATACAGTGCACGTACGGATCTACGCATGCTAAGATGTTAGTGCAAAGAAGTTATTGTGGTTTTAACTTCTAACCGCAAAGAAGTTCTATCACTGTTAATTTCCTACTGCAATGAAGTTCTTGCATCTTCTAGGATCCAGATGCAAGCAACCCGCAAGAAGTTGCCAGCTTGCTGATGCAAAAAGAAGTACTTATAATATACACATGCTACACACGCATTGCTGATGAGGATGAAAATCATGGCTACCAGGCTAATTGATACAAGATATTATGGACGTTCTAAATTAAAGCAAGTATAAGAACGCGAAGTATTGGCACATACTTCCAGTGCACTTGTGAGAAATGAGACACGTCTTGTTTCAATATTGAGACTAGTCACAAACTGTTTTGCACAGCATATATCTTGTGCTATTTGTCTACTGAGTCCCATTGAAGCAGTAAGTCAAACAACCAATAGGAGACAATGATAAGATCAATAATTAATAAACTTAGTGAAGTAAACATTCATGAAGCTCTAGCACCAATGATTGGGCAGACTTTGTGATCATCCTGCTTTCTTAAAAATAGATCATTACTCACCCCTCTCTGATTGGTTAACACAAGGGATGATTTTTAATTTGTGAATAGTCTGTGCTTGTTAAAACAGTCACAAATGATTGAACAATTAGGCCACATTGGTGGGCATAAATCTCTTAAACTCGGAAAGAATAATCAAACTTTTGCACAGCAATATCTTGTGCTATTTGTCTACTGAGTTCCATTGAAGCAGTAAGTCAAACAACCAATAGGAGACAATGATAAGATCAATAATTGAATAAACTTGGTGAAGTAAACATTCATGAAGCTCTAGCACCAATGATTGGACAGACTTTGCGATCATCACGCTTTCTTAAAATAGATCATTACTCAACCCTCTCTGATTGATTAACACATGGAATGATCAAATATTTTAATAAACAGTCACAGATGATTGAACAATTAGGCCACCTTGGACTCTATTGTAAATAAAACACCTATCAAACAATGTAGTTGAGATCTTTAACACAAAGAAAACGAATATGGAATTAAGAAAGCAAGGAATCATGCCTGTGTTGCTGGGCATAAATCTCTTTAACTCTGAAAGAATAATCAAACTGTTTTGCACAGCATATCTTGTTCTATTTGTCTACTGAGTTCCATCAAAGGAGTTAGTCAAACAACCAATGGGACTCAATCATAAGGTCAAGAATTAATAAACTTGGTAAAGTAATTATTCATGAACCACTAGCACCAGTGATTGGACAGACTTTGTGATCATCCCACATTCTAAATATAGACCATTACTCACCCCTCTCTGATTGGTTAACACATGGGATAATCACATCTTAAAACATCACACTTTATAGAACTATTGTGATTGGTTAAACGTTGGGATAGCCCATTAAAAGTTCTGCATTTTTAGTAGTTTTGGCTAAGTACATGTTCAAATGGCATAGTCCAATTTTAAATGAACTTCTGTTCACCATAAATTAACATGGAGAAATCCAATGTGTGTGTTTTAAAGTATTGATCACTTTCACAGACAAAAATTCCCAAATAAAAGCAACCAAATGAAAGAAATGTCAAAGGAAGTTTTGGATAACAAGAAATTTTCATTTGAGATGAGTTGAAGAAAAATGTTCAAGAATTTCACAGGCATGCTTTGCTCCATGACAGCATGTTCAAATTAATTTTTCACTTGAAAGTGAAAGCTTGAGTTTTTGCCAATAACTTTTGCAGTCATTATAATGGCTGTGGCTTTACTAATAATTGTCCTAAAGTTGAATTCAGCTTCGTAGTAATACTGCCTCTAATACACACTAAAAATTAAAAAGAAATTGATCCTCAGGGATGCAATTAAGTTCCACTATTACCTGCCGGGAGATAAGTATTTCTCTCAATACTTTCTTGTGGTATCTTTGTTGTTGAATCTAGATATGGGCAGGAATAAATTAAACATAATTTATTATCAATCTGGCATATAAAAAATACATAACACCTTTAAAGTACAGTGGAACCTGAAATACATGAATGACCAACTAGTTTGCTTACAATTAAGTCTAGTTTTAAAATTACAACTGCATCTTATCTAATTATATTTGATATTGATATAATATTTGATACTGAGCAAGTGGTCAGAGCCAAAATAATATTATGTTTCTAAGAAACAAATTTGTTTCTTTTGTGATGAAAATTTCTGGTGCCAAGTTTGACAAACACTGCTTCAGTAGTTTCAGATATATCTTTATTCAGTATTTTACCATTTTAGTTGCAAACCTAAATCATGATGTCATCACTTTCATAATTTGAATAATACAGAAACGTCTATATTTTTAAAACAAAAGAGAAAGTATTCCCAAAAAAATGTTGTTCATCTGTATTTTAAAAAGCCTTTCAAATAAACAGCAATTATTTTTCATGTCATAGACACTAATTTAATAGATAGACTCAGGTGTCAGCCTACATGTATTACAGGTCTAGTTTTTAGCAGTAGTGAAACCACTTGATACACATCTGAGTTGTTAAATGTTAGTCTGCAAAGCAGACACAGAGGGAGGGGTTGGGGAAAATGGGATAAAGTAAGAGAGAGCGGAGAAGAAAGAGTACCCACAATAAGAGTCCCAATTGGCTCAATTCTGCAGCTGCTGGTGCTGCAAAATTCCGATTGGTGTATCAGACAATTAGAGGAGTAGGCCACCATTCAATACTTTTACTTGGCGACCAACATAGACATGTTATCGAAAGCCTTAGCCGATTTTAACGCCGTCGCCACTTTTGCATTCACCTTAAAACCTGAACAAGTGGTAGCAGTGAGAGCTCTATACTCGATGGGAAAGATGTTTTAGCAGTATTGCTGGCAGGATATGGCAAAAGCTTGATTTACCAAATACAAGACAATCAGGTATTCAGCTGTCGATATCAGGGAGTTAACAGTGTCAGAAATTCGCCAGTGTTCAAAGTTACCTTTGCTAGTGCTGAGAAAATCAAAGAGAAGACTTTTAGATCAGAGTTCACCGCTACACCAAAATAATGTAATGGGCATTTCATTATCACTGACCAAATACTGTGTTCTGAGAATTACTACAAAATTATTACGCCTGGAAAAGTTCTCTGAAATCAAGGCCTTCCTAACAACTAGCCTTTCCAACAGTGATCTGTTCGCTGTCATTGAGGAGCTTTTATCCTTCCGCCTGGCTGTGGGAGATCTAGGTGCCAGATTATTGTTAAATCGCTCATTTGGTTCGATCTTCACATTCTGCTTTCCTGTTTAAATCTCCCTCAGCTTTTTCTGGTACAATGTTCTCAATGAAAAATAATTGTATAGTTTGGTTGCATTCTGAATTTTCGGGCCACAAGGTCTGCAGACCTGTTTTGATAGGTTTTGGTTTTGTGACAAAGGAAGCCCAATCAACTTGCAACACTCCGCCAACATAAGCTCCACACTTTCTTGTCTTCCCAAAAGCAAAAGAAAATTTTCAAAGGACACTCTTGCTCTGTCTGATGCAAGACTCTGTTCCACAAAATCTACAGTAGTTATTGCGGCTGTCAATCTTGGGCTTTTTACCTTGAGTTAACAAGGCTTTGTTGGAGTTGACATTCCGTGTAAGGATTTACTCTAGCGTAGAAGGTTATGAATTTTGAGTTTTTTTTGTAAAGAAAAATACCTCTTAGTCGGCGCGTGGGATATGTTATGGGCGGGTGGATCATGGTTCATGGATGTATGTATGTCACACCAATCAGATTGGATCTACTATTAAACACCAATCAAATTTCGTGTTATAAAGGTAAATGGTATGTGAGAAGATTTGATCCTGATACAGTTGAGAACAGCCATATTTATTCTTCTGTAAAAGAGGAGGAAGTATTCATATATTGGGTTTACCTCGACATTTTCTGTGGGTTATGCTGAGGATTTTGTGGGCGGGTTTGAAAGTCTTAAGCAATTGGATAATCAGTCAAAGAAAAAGAAACATACATGTAGTGTTAGGGATATAACTGCGAGCACGCGATGAAGGGCGAGCTTTTGCCATTATATAAGGTTTTGAATTAAATGAGTGTTAGCCTCTATACTACTAATGTTGATGTGGTTGCTATGGTAGGAACAATTGTATCTAAGGGGGCAGAATGCACTAGTGGGAATGTGAAGAGGTTGTGACCAGGTTTGAATCGTTTTCGTGTTGTAGTGAAACCTAAATATTGCTCCAAAGTCGAGGGCGAGTCGTTAATTTCAGCATCCATTGATCAGTTTCAGTGATAAGCTTCAACGAGAAAAGCGAAGAAACTATGATTAATTTCTTCAACAGAACAAAAAGAAATTATTCTGTGACGATTTTACATTTATAATGGTTCTTGTTTACTACTGGGATGAGAAGATACGTTGTAAATGAAACTTAATCTTTTCTCGTCAATGTTATCAGGGTTTTTGCTTTATCACATTAATAGCCAGCACGAATTGTAGTAGAAAAGAAAGAAAATTTCTTGTTTAAGATAACTTAAGTGTATATGAAGTTTTGGGAGTTCTGTGATTTTATTAAGTACAAGGACTTTGGTGATTGAGTAATAAAGACTGACGTGTATGTTGCTGGTTTGTGATTTTTAGTCTTGTTTGGAGGGGATTGTGACAGTCACATAATATACATTGTGTTCAGGAGAGCGTGACATTGTGTTGCCTTATTTGGAAATGAGTGACAGGGGTCGAGGGGGTGCTTTTGTGTGGTTCCGCGCGGGTAAAAGAGAGGTAGTCGAGTATTCACCATGGTACGGCAGCTTTATTGAGTCGTGTCAACACATTGGCTAGCTTCAGTGTAATGATGGCTAGTTATGAACGAGATGAGTTTTGTGTTTTGAAGTAGTTCATGAGTCAGTAGTAAACAAATGGGAAGAGATATTTTATTTCAGGTTACAAAGGGTAACTTGATACTTTTGTTTTTCACAACGAGTAAATTCAATTAGAGGTCACGAATCGTCACTTCTAGTTCAAAGGACATATTTTAGAGGAGACGAGACTATTTAGATTTGCAACAGTTTCAACGTTTACAAAATAAGTGGAAGTGACAATTGTTTTGTTCTTGTATGCAAATGTAACGAGATATTTTTATTTTTAGTGCAGAGTGCACTATTGGGATGGTTTGGGGGTTGACGCCGCTAACGCACTATGGAAATAAGGCACTATGGCAATAAGGTGTAAACTTTAATGTTTGTTTAATTAATTAATTTCAATTAATTAATTAGCCTTGTTTTGAGCGGGTGGGGTAGGTACCTTTGATTGCTACGTAAAACGTACCATACTTACATTACTTCTTTCATAACATCAGAAAACTATATATGGTTCCAATATTCTCTTGTTATCCTTGTGGTACTATTCTCTTAAGAACAAAAGCGATTTACACGAAGCGCATGCGCAGATGCGCAGATTGATTAGCGTTAGTGTTAACTATATGTTGGGTCGATGCATTTCATACACAATTATACACAAACGTTTAGTGCTTTTCCTTGCGGTTGAACACAGTATGCAAGACGCATGCGCTCTAGCATTGTCAGCATGATACAATCCGTTTTCGAGTTCAGATTCACGCGTGCGATACCACACTCTCGTCCTAACGGCCAATAGCAGTCATATTTCGGGTAATATCAGTTCCCCCTTTTAGTGCAAAGAACGCTTTTGTGACAACACTTCCGAGTTAACGGCATCAAATATTACTGTAGACACTGTGGCACTCATGCACGGAAACCGCAAATAAATTTAGTCAGTCTTTGAGGGGGCGCATTCACCTATGTAGGATATCGGTCAAGTTGAACCGCTTCTCGGTTGTATAAATCGATATCGTTGTGTATTTTGAACTGGCTTACTGTTAACACCATCGGTGGCAACCTAATAAGATCGTGCTATTCCGAGACACGACGTGACTATTTGATAATTAAATTAGTAATTGTTTATCGTATATTAAAGACTTATGCGCTCGTGGGTTCAAATCCCATCTGGGACTTGGATTTTTTCCGACCTCTCCATAAATTCAATAATTGTTTATCAATGATATGAAAATTTGCCTCTTGATTGAAACAAAATCATTCCTCTTCCAATTTTTTCATAAGTAAATAACATTATTTCATTTTTCTCAGGAAAAAAGCGAGCATATCTTCTTTGTATGTTTTTGAGAAAACAAGGGTATCATGTTACAAACTTTGCGATAAAAACAAAAGTATCAAGTTACAAACGTTGGCATTGAAAAACTAAGAGTATCACGTTTGCTAGTTCAACGTATTAATGAATTTAGAATGAACGAAATTCCACGTAAAACACCACAGTAAAATTTAAAACCGTCTTGACAAACAGTAATTGTAAGTTATTTTTGGGCCTTAAACTAACAAGTTACATACAGGCAGCTGATGACTCAAAACGTACTGACAGTCCTGCATAACACTCTGCACTATCTGAGATTGTCTCACTAGTTAGTTACAACGGGTAATTTGACACCCTTGTTTTTCACAAGGGAGTAAATTCAATTAGAGGTGATGAATCGTGAGCACTTGTTTCCCCGAGATGTTTACTATTTTTAGTTAGAAATGGTAACTTGACACTTCTGTGTTTTCTAAGGGAGTAAATTCAATTAGAGCTGACGAATCGTCACCAACTGTTCCCATGAAATGTCTGAACAAACAAAACGAGATATTGCTATTTTTGAGCTATTTTTATTTTTGTAAAAACAAATACCTCCTAGTCGGCGAGTCGGGTATGTTATCTACGGGTCAATGGATGAGTGGGTGAGTGAGTGAGTTACTGAGTTAGTGAGTGAGAGATGTATGTATTTCACACCAATCAGATTGGATCTACTAGAAACAGCGCATCAAATTTCTTGTTTTGTTGCAGATTCATGTAACATGATAGTTTTATTGTTATTTCCAAATGGTAACTTCACACTTTTGTTTTTCATGGTCAGAATAAACTGGCAAACAAGAAGCCGATCTAGCGGTGCTTCCAGAAAAATGTTTGGACCTATCTTTTCTTAATGAATTCAGGGGCATTCTAATATTTTCGCATTAATGGCAATTGCTAAAAAACGGGAACTTTAAGCGGAGATTTTCTTAAAGTTAAGGTTTGTGGTATTCCTGAAGACTCTGGTGGCGAGCTGACTGCAAATTAATTCGATTAGACTTTGAGGAGACACAGTGGTTGCACACTTCGCGAAATACAGTCTCATATTAAGGTGGCAAAAAAACTCTCAGGCGTTGGGAAGAGTGACAAGTAAACGTCCCAAACTCTGCAGATTTCATGGCGTCTTATAAAATTTATACAGTTTTTATAAGTCTTTCTTTTTTCAGGATTACCTTTCATAACGTCTTATTGGTTTTTATATCGATATTAATTTGAAATGGTTTCGTGGAATATCAAAACCGAAAAAATCTACGATCATTGTTGGAATCAGAACATCCTTGTTATAAACTCAGTTAAATTCAATTATACGTTGACTAGTAAAAACGTGACAATCTTACTTTTCACGCGAGCGTTTGTAACATGATACTTTTGTTTTTTTTCGTTAAGTTATACAACATGATCCCCTTGTTTTCTCGAAAACTTAAGTGCAATGTGCTTTTTCTTCACTGCTGGAGAGAAATATCTAAATTCAATTATACGCTGACTGGTGAAAACGCGACAATCTTACTTTTCACGGGAACGTTTGTAACATGATACTTTTGTTTTCCTCCTTAAGTTATACAATATGATCCCCTTGTTTTCTCAAAAACGTAAGGGCGGTGTGTTTCTTCTAAATATCTACGAAAAAAATGGAAGAAGAAATATTTTTTTCAAAACACTAATTATCATTTCACGGATAAACAAAAACTAATCTAATTATGAGATAATCACATCTGACAGGTCGAGTCACGAAACAGCACGTTCTTATTCTGTTGGCACCTTTGGAATCAAAAACCACTTCAAATCAACGAGAACTTACTGTAGGAACTATTCAACGACTGACTCTGAAAAGCTGGTACACTAACTTACAACAAAAACCTCTTAACAGATGTCAAGTACACAAGTACAGGTGCCTTACAAACGACTTATCCAAGACAAAAACAAAACCAACAAACGAACTTCTAACAACTAACAATAGATGGATCAAAACCGACCAATGACCGATGACAAACTTAACACGAGTCTTGCAACCAATACCAAGAAGGCTTAATGACCAATCACTTTTAACGGACCTGACTGGTAACACCACCAACTGACAAGCATTATTCACTACCTCCAAGGACTTGTTATTCACAAAAAAATAACTCTTGCACGCCTTGCGTGCCTATGTTTTTTTCAAGTCTTTGCAATAAATTCCCACGTAATCAGTCATGCAGAAAAACGCACTCCTAAATTTGATTAGACATTAGAATGACCGTTGAGTTAATCCAATCATGCAAACAAAGTGGGTGGAAGTACTTTTATTGCAGGTACTCCCTCTCCCCCCTCTCTCTCCCTTTTCTTCAATTTTCCCCAACCTCTTTATGCACCTGCTACACATAAATGTGAACATCAATGTACCTTATACTCCTTGTATTTAGCTTTTCGACACATCTTTTTGTACTTGACCACATCTGGGTAGAAGAACCCATCTGCAAGTACATAATAACAAACATATCAAAGATCCACTTGTCACAGTTGTATCATTGCATGTATGAATGTTGAAACAATGCCACAATGTGAACCCCATAGAGCTTCTCCCACAATGCCAAGGCCAAGTTTTTGCATCACTAATGCAGAATAATATATTCTGACATAAAACAAAATGATTGTTGAGTCGCACTGATGCAAAAGACAAGTTTCCTGATATATAAGTATTTTCAAACAGCAGGAAATAATGAAAGTAAGGAAAACAAATGCCTGCTTACTGGCCTGAGATGAGCACACAAAATGACTGGCTTTTCAGACTATGTGCATACAAATACCTTTTTGTGTCAGGCATTCCAAACAATAATTATGCCCTTTGCAGCTGGGGTTTAGACTAATATTTCATTTCTATTGCTAGTTCTGTCTCTTGTGCTTCACTAAAGGGAATGATTAAGCAAAGGTCAACTTGTAGCAAGTCTACAAGATTCATGTGACCAAATTTTTACTAAAAATATTATAGCGGAGCTCCGACGGCCTGAAGGGCCACCAAGCGGAGCCCCATACCCATCCCATATATGGAAAGGGGAGGAAACCGAAGGAAACCCACGAAGCGATTTTCTCATGGTTATCATGGCTAACGGTATTGTTCGTGAGTGCGTACGCAACACAACAACAACGGTGGTGGTAGAGTCGCGCAACATGGCGGCCATGCTTTAACAAGAAATGCACCCTCGGTTTGTAATGGAAGTATGCCATCTTTTCCTTGCGGGATTTCCAAAGAAAAGAAAACAAACGATAGCGGAGGTTGATCTAACGTTCTGAATATAGCGTCGCACCAAAGCGAAGAAAAACGAAATTAAACAGAATGCAAAGATTAGTGGGTAAAAGAAGTACCGAAAGAGATATGTAGATGCAAAGATAATGTCGAAAGTCATAGCTTCTAGGTTAAAGAATGTTTTACCTAATATCATCCACTATAATCAAACTGGTTTTATTAAAGATCGCTACATTGGTGAAACGGTACGATTGATTTTTGACATAATGGAATTTACTCTTAAAGAAAATATTCCCGGAATAATGATATTTCTTGATTTTCAAAAAGCTTTTGACAGTGTCGAATGGGATTTTATCTTAGAATGCTTAGAATTTTTCAACTTTGGTCCTGAATTTGTTGGTTGGGTTAAAACCTTTTATAAGAATATCCAAAGCTGTATCATTAACAACGGTACAACTTCAGACTTCTTCAGCTTAGAAATGTGGAGTAAGGCAAGGTGACCCCCTATCACCATATCTTTTTGTTTTGGCAGCTGAAGCTTTAGCCATCGCTGTTCAACAAAATAAAGCAGTAATTGGCATTAATATAGGAAAAGAGGAAACAAAACTGCTTCAATATGCTGATGATATGACTGCAACACTCTCAGACATTAACTCGTTACAGGTACTTCTTGATCTATTAGAAGTTTATAAAAATGCATCCGGTCTAACGATTAACTGTACTAAAACGGAAGGGATGTGGATCGGGTCTTTAAGAAACAACAAAACAAAACCCTTGGGTCTTAAATGGCCCGATGAGCCTATCAAAGCACTTGGAGTCTATTATTCATATGATCAAAAATTGCTATGAGAAAAGAATTTTATAGAAAATTTAGACAAAATTACAAAACTTATCAACATATGGTCTTCCAGAGGCCTATCTTTGTACGGAAAGGTGACAATTATCAAAGCTCTCGTAATTCCCAAAATGGTCTATTTATTTTCATTAATACCTACCCCAGAAGTAGTAGTTACAGAATTAAATCGAATTCTCTATAAATTTTTGTGGAAAAGTACTGATAAGGTTACTAGATTGTCAACCATAAATGACTATGAGAATGGGGGTTTAAAAATGGTTGATCTTGAATGCATGATCAAATCTTTAAGGCTAGCTTGGTTAAAGAGAATTTTTAGTTCAAAGAGAGGAACCTGGAAAAGCTATTTGCGTCATCTTCTAGCGAAATATGGAGGACTTTTCCTATTTAACTGTAATTTCGATATTAAAGACTTCTCGATCCATTCTCAATTGTATACTGAACTTTTGCAGTGGTGGTCTGATTTTCGTGAAGACTTCGCCTCAAATAAGGACTGGAACAGTATAATTTGGGACAATAAAGAAATTCACGTGAATGGCTCTCCGGTCTTTTATAAAAATTATTTCGACTCCAACTTTTTTTATGTAAGTGATCTGTTATTTGACTTGAACAATACTGAGTCCTTTGATGTAATCGGGAAAAAGATTCGAAAAACAAATTTTTTAGTATGGACTGGGCTATTCGGTACCAAACTATCTAAGAAATAATATAATCACTGCCACTCCATCAACTACGTCCCTCATCTTGGCTATTGATAATCAGGTTTTTGATGTAATGGAAAAGAAATCAAAACAATATTATTCATTTTTGATAAGCAAAAAGGCACAATTACCAAGTGCAGCTAGTAAATTACAAAAGGAGTTTAACTTTTCGCTTGATCAATTAAAACAGTTATTCATACTTCCTCATAAAGTTACTCTAGAACCTTATGTGAGAGCATTTCAATACAAACTACTTAACTCTATCTTGTATACTAATTCCAAACTTTATAAAATAGGTTATAGCCAACATGACCTATGTACTTTCTGCAAATCGTATCCAGAAAAGTTGAATCATCTCTTATATAGTTGCTCCTATTCTAAAGCTTTCTGGGGAGATTTTGAATTGTTTTGGTTCTCTGGTACTCAAAAGGCAATTAATCTTACTGAGCAAGACGTTATAGTTGGTGTGCTTTCAAGATCTTGCCCCTTGCTTAACTATTTTCTGCTTGTTGCAGGAATCTATTTGTAGGATTGTAGAAGAAACCAGATTCATCCAAACATCAATGGTTTTAAAGCTAAAATTTTAATTAAACTGCGCAGCCGAAGGCTGGGCGGTTTCTTGCTCTGCCTTCGGTTTATTTATTTATTTATTTTTTTAGTTTTGTTGGTGAGTAGACCCAAACTCTGACTCACTCGGCCAATTGTTGTCACCGGATGATGTCCTCATCAGCCAATTACAGGCCATTTCTCAGCTCTTTTCATCATATCCCCCCTCAGGAGCATTTTGTCAAGTTAGCAAATTAACTACTCAGACAGAACATGGCCGTCTGTGAGAAATGTTTATTTGGTCAAAATTGGCCCAAACTCCGTTGGAGATGCACATCAGGACATTTGCAAGGATAAAGAATGTAACTTAGGACCAGTTGCTGGCTACTAAGGCTGAAATTATCCAGAGTTAAGCTGTATTTTCGTTTTGCGTGCGAAACAGAAGATTTTGTAATCTGGAATTTTTGTTTCTGTTCACTTTCGAAGGGGTTATTCAATGCGCTATAAAGGTATTACGTCTGGCCATGATGGAACACGATGACAGTGATAATTGTAAGATCGTGTTTACTTCGCTAGAAGCAATGATGGAATTTTCTGGGGAAAAAAAGTTAAAAGTTAGTCTTAGTCATGAAAAACCCTTTTAACATATGTAAATTGATAGTCGTTTGAAAGGTCAAGGTAATTTATCCTTAGACATAAACAAAATTATCCGATTACAAGTAACGCTAGACCCGTCTCATGCAAAGAATGTTTCCATATCTCAAATCGCCCTCTCCCTATTCACATACACTTGCATGAAATTTCTAAGTTTCTTGACACAGAGACTTAGTTTCTGCTCAACAAATGTTGTCAAAGTGCAAGTCTCTTCAATTTTAAAGGAAAAACAAATTTTGCTGTGACGAGGCGGATTTGAACCCGGGGCGCTAGCACAGCAGTCTTCCACCCTAACCACTAGACCACCGAGAAAACGCTACCGGCAAATGGTTTAATTTAAGTACCATATCGAAAACCCGAACGCTATAAAGAAGCTAACCATTTAGACTGCAAAACAGTCGTATTTTTTGCGACGGTCCATATTCAAATGAAAGGTCTGGAGCGAGGATCACGCTTACGGCGCTTCGCGCCTTCCGAAAACGTCCAAAAATGACTGTTTTGCAGTCTACTAACCATTAACCCCTTGCATTAGCCCTAACCCTAATCAGTATTTTCAGTGCTTAGGCCTATAATCAGTATTTACTTTGTGTACGCATCACAAGGTATCCAAGGGCAGTTTGAGATATGGCAACAAGTCGTAACCATCTTTTAAATTGTTTCCGGGTAATGTTTTCTGGCAAAACGTTGTTGCTAAATATTACGTAATGTTTTTGTGAGTGCAAGAGTTAAAAAAACGTGGTTTTAATTTCTTTTAAAATTCTTGTTAAATATGAAACAAAAAATTATATTGGACGCGTCAATAAAAAGATGGAATTTTTGAGGGTAAAATGGGCGAATTTTCAATTTAGTTAGTTTCAGCTTAGTTGTTAAAATGTAATGTAGATACAAAATATTGCAATGTAAGATAAATTGTTAGTGATAGTGTAGTGAAATCAGGAATATATTGTTAGTGTTATATTTTGTATTTTGCTTTTATGTTTTTGTAACTTAGGTAGCGTTTTCGTACTGCAATATTTGGTTATGATGTTCATTTCTTAACACAATAACACGCGAGTCGCTTTGTGGAGGCTGTTGTACATGTAAGTTGTACAGGTAAACAAATTGAGCTTAAGTTTTCAGTCGATTTTTGTCGTCACCTTGATTACCAATACATCTAAAAATAAGCTTGACCAAAACTGTATTTGTAAACACTGCCGGGCGAATTTTGAAGTTTTCTCTGTGCTATTTTAACCACAGCCGCTTCAGGGCAGCCGCTTCATAGACAGTAAAGACTGCTAAAATTTTTTCTTCTGTTACAAACCATAAGTTTTTAAGCCGAAGCGAACAGGATTTGCTAATGTGAATATTTGCATAATATGATTACATGGATATTTCCTCGTTTTGTTAGCTCAATTTATTCGGTTTGGCGAAATGCTTGGGTGAATTTCCAGGTTAATTTTTTTGACAACTAGTGAAGCTACTGCCGATAAAATGACTCCAAAGCTAAATTGAGCCGTCAGCAATAAAAATACACACCGGTACTATTGTCCTTCCTCGTATGCTTATGCGTGAATATTTATTCATGTATTTAAATGATATAATGATATTTTTATTACAGGGAACTGGACTGGGCAAGAACTTCAGCCCTGTCAAAATTTTCTCACGAACCTTGTTTTTAAACCCATACAGTAGAGTACATTATTTTCCACCATACCTAACACAGAAATTCCACCAATCCTAACTAATAACTAACATGCATGAGTATATCTCTGGCCTTTGCTGTGTCCTACACATATGTTCAGCTTAAACTGCTGGAAACAACTTTGACAGAGCTGTTTCAACAGTTTCACTTAAATTGATTTCTAATTAAGTATTTAGCACTACCTGTAGCAGTGTTGTTGAGTGTATTAACCTCATGGAGGGTTGTAAATGTTTACTTTTTTATGATGATAAAAAACAACAAAATATTCATGTGAAACCTGATCTTGGTGTTAGTTGTGAATCATAGTTCATCTTAGTGAGCCTCAGTGTACTGGTAAGGAGACAAAGTTCAGAAAGTTCAGAATATCTCTTCCCCCAGCACACACCTGCAGTCTACAGGTGCAATAATTGATAGGTTAATACAAAGAGTAATGTAAAGTTATAAATTCAACATTAAAATATGACTTTTGAATGTATCCTTTGCTAAAATTAGTCATTCCCTGTGAGATTCCGGAGGTAAATTACCACCTAAGGTGCTTACCATTTGGCCAGAAAATCCAGAAATTTTGGTTTGAAGTCAACTGGTAAGGTAATTTTCCGGAAATTCCATTTGGAAATTGTGGAGTACATTCTGAGGCACTCTTCTTTTTCCATTTGGAACGGAACAACAGAAATTTCCTTACCATTTGCTAAACTTTCAAGTTTCCAGTCTCTCATCAACCGAAAACAATGACGGGAAATCAAATTGTAAATGGTAAGCGCTATTTCGTTCAGTTGGTTTGGTGATTTTGGAAAAACCCTTACCATTATTCAACGCTCGTCCCAACCGGTTTATTCTGACAAATGGTAAGCACCCCTGATGTGAAGTCCTGTCTTCAAGCTAGGGAAAATGACACTGTAAAAAGTTACAAAAAAAGTTGCAATGAAAATAAAAAAGAATTGTGAATGTTGACATGGTGTACATTGTACATCATGTAAAACTTTAGGTGAGTGCCAAAGGCATACACTAATATTTCATACTATTTAACTTTTCAGGACAAATTAAAATAATTATGTGATCAGAAAAATAACGAGTATTGTCCAGGCAGTACCAGTTTATGGATGGCATATGCATCTACAGTAAGAGGAACTGTAAGCATTTCCAGTTAAGTTTTATGCTTATGACTTCTTGTACTTGTTTTTTTTGTCCTTTTATCACACGAATAGGTAATAAAAGATGCATGTCCAAAGTGAATGCAAAGCTAACACACTGTTAAAGGTGTATATTTGAATGTTAATCATATCTGTGGTTGTTCTGAGATGGAGAGCTGTTACATGTACATGTAAATTGTTCATGCATGATTTTTCACTTGTTAAGATTCAGCTGCCAATATGTTCTGTTATTTAATATTAATAGTCATCTGTTGGTGTGCAATGATCTTCACCAATATGTGACCTACATGTAATAATGTACAGTGTAATTATTAATTAACCAAATTATGTTGTTTTCAGTTGACCAGGGCTACTTTTTGTTGTAATGTGATGTTGAAGTGCGCAATTTACAAACATGCCCGGTGTGAACTTGTCAAATGTATGAACTGAATGTTAGCATTACTAGGTAAGATATTTCTTAAAGCATATTATTTTTGTAATTAATAATTTCTCAGGCATTGAATTTCTTCAAGAAAAGATTCATACTCCACAATTTTTTTTTCTTTATAGGAGGTCCCTGGCCTGATACTTTGGAATTTCTAAAGAATGGCCATGAATGGGTGTTGGAGGTGAATATCTTCTGGAATTGCACATTCAGATTTAGTAAGCAAGAACATCAGTATTTATCCTGACAAAGTCTGATTTTCTTTTGTAACCTAAACTAATATACAGTTGTACAATTATATGTACAACCAAACAGCCTGGATGGCTCTTTGATTAGGGATGTGCACATTGTTGTAGTGCAATATTCCAGTTTCTTGTTTATGGCAAATTGCATTATATTCGCTCTCAAAAGTTCATAAGAAAGCTGCCTCAGTTTGGGTATCATTCCCTAACATTTGATTCACTGTGCTATAGCAGCTCCCCGGGTCACCTCAGGCGAACAGCTTTCACCTTCAGGTGACAAGAATAACATACTTAGCCCTGCCAGGCGACCTCCTTTTTGATTTCTTGTGTTGTATTGAAGTTTACAAGGAAACATGGCTCAATTAATCCATTAATTTTTGTGAAGTTTAACACTGGCCTTTAGTGATACGGACAGCAGTTTCCTTGCATAGCATCAGCAAAGTTTTTTTAGTTCTTGTGAGTTGTTTAATGTGCAAGAAAAGTCCCTAGTTGAAAGAGAATGTGAACTAAATTATCAGAAGAACAGAAAGCAAAGAGGGAAATAGTACCTAATTTTTTACATATATAATTTAACCATTTTAACTCAAAAAAGTGTAACTTTTGTGTTTCTTTGTGAACTTTTGACAACCGTATGCCGAGAAATTGCATGTGCTTGTGCAGCCTTTTACCTTTGGGATCTGTAAAAAGGATTTAAATGTCCCGGAAACAATGCAAGGCATATTTATCTGAGGGTCAAGCGGTTATTATATATTGATTAATAATGTTATTCTATAGATAACTATAATTAACAATAATTAATTTTGATAATTTTTTTGGTTCAGGCTACCAAGCTTGCAAGCTTGACTTCTCGGCACCCTAGCCTGCAAGGTTGGGTGCCCAAATGGTTCCCTAGAATTTTTCTTAGAGTGCAGCCTTGCTGTTCCTGTCAGTCAATATATGAACAGTGTACACATGGGCAACCTGGATTAAAACACCAAAGATTTTCGAAGCAGCCATGGTCAGGTGAGATATTTCTAAAGGAATATAAATTTAGAGTCGTTATGATTGGTTAATTAGGCACTGATTTTTATTGTAAACAATATCTTACTGAGTGTAGAACACAGAGACCACTCAGTGTTATGACAGAGATATTTATGTGTGAAAAGTTCTATAAACAAATGCATCCTGGAACAAAGTAATTCATCATGGATGCAGCTTCTGTGAGATCACCAATATCAAGGCTGCTGCCTCACGAGTGGGCAGGTCGCCTGAGGTGCCCGAGTTACAGTTGCAGGCGACTGGAGTTGTTTTCAAGGAGTGCGAGTGGGCACCTAAACATGTAGTTTTCATTCACATCTACATGTAATCTGTCAGATGACGTCAATCTTCAAGCAATAAAGTAACCAGAAAACAATTAATAGCTACTCTGGTCCTGTTTTGCTTTTCAGTTTTATCATGGGCCAAAACATAGCAACAAAGTCTCTCTCCATTCACAAATTTGCTGAAAACAGCCATATTTGAAAATCGCCCAAAAATGCATTGCAAGCTCAGTATTGAATAAAATTAAATGTGCATCATGTGTGCCAGTGGATTGTCTCTGTTGATGTTGAATTGGAGTGATGCCTGCTTCTGACATTATATTTACAACAGGGCTTTTTTTGGCACGATACTATGGAAAATTTTCATTTACTGTACATATACTGAATAAATTTTTTTAGTTTCTGAAAGGATAGAATTCTACCACTTAAAAAAATCGAAATAGTCAAGTAACTAGCCAATATAAACAAAACATCATTGCAATTCTTTTTGCTTATTAGGGTTTTATTTAATGTTTAAATTATGAAGCAAGTTGTTGCAGTGCCACCCAATGTACAATAATGTACTTTCTCCAAAGAAGCAGCCAATATAATGCGGTAATGCTGCCTCAAATCACCTTTAGTTTATCCTTATGTCTCAAGCCTGGGAAAGGAAATCACATTTAATTTCAGAAAGGCTAAATTCAAACCCCCAAAGTGCCTTTCATTTTTAGTTGTTTTCATTACATTTCATGGTTTGTACAATGTATCTTGTTAATTGTCCTAAAATAGAATTGCAAAACTCAAAAACAAAAGCAGTAATGCAAGTTTCTGTAAAAAAAACACTGCAGCACTTGCATGGCTACACTAATTATTGAATTTATTTGACCATAAATAGTGTTCTTTCTCAATCATGACCTGGTCACTTTGCTGAATGCTTTATCTCAAACATTTGGTTGTTATTAGGTCTAATCCATCAGATATTTCTGCTCACGAGCAATCGACAAAACCGCCAGCAACAGACAAAACCGCCAGTGTAGTCCGTCTGCGCAACGGCTCCCAAAAGCTTGTTCTGATATCCCGCTGTTTGTGTATCCAGTTTTGATTGGCTAGTTTCTTACACGCTTTCTGATTGGATAAATTTTGCAAAGGTGATCACGCAGCCATCACGTAATGCTAAAAATAATTTTGTGCAGGTTTCCCAAGTACACTGGTGAACATTTGATTGACTTTGATTTGGAACTAAGATGTCTGCAACTACAGAAGAGTGTTGGCAAAAAGCGTTCAAAGCCGTGAGAGAGCAGTTTGAAATCGATAATCTTCTACCTGAACAGGAAACACGCTTCGCGAATTTCTTGAAGGTCAAAATATTTTTGTAAATTTGCCGACAGGCTAGGGTAAATCTTTGATTTTCCAGTGCCTTCCGATCGCTGCTCTGTTCGAAAAGCCTCGTGATTCCAGTGTTCTTGTTGTAATATCGCCCTTGCGATCGCTTATGGGAGACCAGATTCGACATCTAAACAACATGCCTGAACTAAGCTGAACAATGGCATACACAAAATGCAACACTGCACAGTCAACAGACTTGTGCGTAAAGAGCTACATTTCAATCCGGTGGTACCAAGAACTATCAAAGAAGGAATGAGGACCTATTCATCAAGCCTTAGAAACATAAGCTCTCTCAGATAGCTGCAAGAAACATAAGAATCTCGCTAGACAAGGGTATAGCTTTCTCGAAGTAAAGTTACGGCTTCTAGGAAGAAAAACATACCAGGGTGGCAAACATGATACCCGTGATAAGAATCTACCTAATGTACTTGCAAACAGTTCTAATCACAGCCAGGCCTGGTGCCACAATATAGAATGCAAGTAAGCAACACGTTCACAGTAAACGTTATAACTTGTCCCTCAAAAGCAAATACTTGCAATACATAACTTGTAATATAATAGAAATGAACTGAAACAATTCGCTAACACATGGCAAATTACAGAGGTGTCAAATTCAACGAAGCGACATGCAGATAACAGCGGAAATCATGCAGACCTTGACCTCTTGCCATAGCACGATCTAATGGCTCTACTACTTTAAATATTCCTCCTCATAACAAATCATGAAGTGCCCTTCATAAACATGAGTGAAGTGACAAAAAGGTAACACTCTTTTGTTTCGTTTTTCGAGTGATGTGACAGCATAAATACACGGAACAGACAAACCAGACAATGCAGAGCAAAACAGTACATACAATATACACGCGATGATATTTATTTTTAGCATTGCGCGAAATATTTCGCAAGAATGTGACCAATCACAAGGCACGTAAGAAACTAGCCAATCAGAAATGAATACACAGATCCGTGTATCCATGCAGGATATCAGAACAAGCTTTCGGGAGCCGTTGCGCAGACGGACTATACCAGGGATTTTGTGACACGTCCGGCTGCAATGCAGGCTACTAAAAAAGTGGCTTGGGCTGCTAAATTTTGAACTTAGGAGCCTGAAGAGTTCCTTAAAAATTTCCTTAGGCAACAGCCTTGAATATTAATGGCACATACACTCTACATACTTGTAAAAGAGTTCAATAATTACTTTCTCTGGTTTCTCTGTATTTACAGACAACTTGATGCGATCTTAATCTCTGCACAAAGTTCATTGAACAAACTGACTTGGAAGTTGAGTTCTGCATTCCATCCTGTGTGTGGTTACATCATAACTGCAACATTGTGGCAGATACCCTGTACACTGTATTACATTTTTAAGAGCCGCATAATAAGTCAACTCCGTAATCATTTCAACTGCCTGTTAAATTAATCCGTTTTTCTTAGAGATAAACTTTTTTAGTTTCTGAAAGGATAGAATTCTACCACTTAAAAAAATCGAAATAGTCAAGTAACTAGCCAATATAAACAAAACATCATTGCAATTCTTTTGCTTATTAGGGTTTTATTTAATGTTTAAATTATGAAGCAAGTTGTTGCAGTGCCGCCCAATGTACAATAATGTACTTTCTCCAAAGAAGCAGCCAATATAATGCGGTAATGCTGCCTCAAATCACCTTTAGTTTATCCTTATGTCTCAAGCCTGGGAAAGGAAATCACATTTAATTTCAGAAAGGCTAAATTCAAACCCCCAAAGTGCTAAATTTTGAACTTAGGAGCCTGAAGAGTTCCTTAAAAATTTCCTTAGGCAAC
>JAHPZR010004116.1:7500-22500 GCA_019787425.1 Platygyra sinensis
GTGCCAAAGTAAAGAATCAACGATCGATGCGAGACTGATCAGGGGACAACAGCCTGATCCATCAATGATTTCACGAAGTGTAAACACTCTTCAGCAAGTAGTTATAAAATCTTACCTTTGCTATTAAGAGGCGATTTTCGCCGAATTTCTTGCACAGAACTTCTCTTACCCAGCCGTTCGCAAAGTTCTGATAACAGTCTAAACTTTTGTAGTTCATCAGTTGTTCCTGAGTGTACGAGCTTGGAGAAAACAGTAGATATATTCCCACGTTTATTTAAGTCACGTCGGGCCAGCAATGGACATCATCAATCCACTCTTTACGCGAAATCTCGTATGGATCTTGTCCTTCGATGGATTTTAACTTTTCTAGATACCTTTCCTTTGATTCCTTCTGCTGCATATTCTCAAAATAGCCGGGTAATAACGCTTCGTATTCCCTTTCGCCGCCATGTTGTAAACAAACTGAAGGTTGTCCTCCAGTTCGCAGAGTCACGTGATGTGACGTCACGCTTGAAATGGGTCTATACCAGAGCTAAAAGTTAACTTCGAGCACTGACATGCAATGCAGATGGCTAAGTGTTAATGGAATGTTAACTTTAACTTTAATGCACTTTAATTTCTTGCCAAAACTATTTTTTCTACAGGGTATGGGGTGTACATAAAACTTGTGGAAATTCCGGAGGCGTAGGGGGTTATTTTTGCATTCAAAAAATGAAAATTCCGGGGAGGAGGGGGCATTTGCATGAAATTCCCTCCATGGTGGGGGTATGGATATTTTCTGGAACTACACAATGAACCAGCAGAGCTTCACTATCCGTTGCTAATTGGTCAATGTGATGAGTGAGTGCTTGAGTGAGTTGATAATCACTTGCTTGCGATACAGCACGACCAATACTATACTAAAAATTAATATTAAATTTTTGTCGATAAGAGGGGCACTTCAGGGCTCGCAAGACTAACTTTTCAGCTTGCTAACCCAGTGGCTAGTGACAGGTTTGATTCACTAGCCAGATACTCTTACTAATATCAATCATCGCATCAAGTCATTCTCTCAGCTTGCGCTCTTGATTCTTGTTTGGGTCAATAAATTATATATGATGTTTATTTCAGCCAGTGTTTTAAATTCTGCACCCTATGACTCAATTTTGCTCTGTGAAAAAATTGAAAATTTAACTTTTAATTGGTTTAATCTGGGCCTCCAGTGCTCATAAATTTTCACTAGCCAAAATGGAAGTTTTTAGCCCTGCACTTATTCAAAGGGGGCACCTATTCACTAAGTAGGTGGAAGTGCTAAATTTGAGGATTTACAGGATTCAGTAGTCTGTCGAGTTATGCCCTGGAAATCTTGGATGTTGCCATAACAAGGTATGCTATAGGAATGCTACAGGTCATGACAAAGTGGATTTGATGTACTGAACTAGTAAATCTATTCAGCAGTGTTATTGACGTAAGTATGTTGTCATACCATACACCAATCAGAAGCCCTGTCCTGGTAATTCACACTGACCTGTGACACAGCTGGCTTTTTGGTCATGTTTAGGTACAGTAAATACCAACATTTTGTATCTTATTGTAACAAAAACTTCAACAGCACATCATGTTTCTTTGATCTCACCAAGCTTTAAAGGGTAAATTTAATTCGGTGACTTTGGAGAAATGAGATATCCAGGTCTGATTTCCCTTTCTTGATATCAAGAAAAGGAAATCAGACCTGGATGTCTCATTTCTCCAGAGTTGCTGAACGTTAAATGTCTTTCATAAAATTATTAACCCCTTCACTACCAAGGGGTCTCCCTTTGACAAGTAAAATCATGTGGCGTTAGACAGAGTAAAATCTATAAGTACGTCCTTGGTAGTGAAAGGGTTAATTTATTAACAATTAACTTACAATGTATAATACCTGAATGTTGTTAAAAGTACACATTAACTCACAGCCTGCATGTAGTTTGACACCTTGGACCTGAACATGAAACCATAACAACACTCATGATTAGAACTAGATTCAATAGAAATTATACTAAGTTATTTGTCACCAGCTAACATGTACAAAAAATACCTTTAACTTTAGGTGCCAAAAAGCCAGTACAACTGTAAATATTTTGATTTGTAATTAAATTAAAAAGCACTAATTATTATAAAGAATAACAATCAGAGGTCCTTATCAGACAATGACTATTTTGCTTTGGTGATGGTGTCAATTTACTGGAATTTGTTAAATTTATAGAGAATTAAATACATGGATGTGCGTAGATATGGAATTTCTCTTTGAGTGTTCAACTCAATATCTCACCATTGGGCACAGTAAAAGAGTGAGAGATATCAAGTTGACCACAAGAAGAGAAATTCCATATAGACCTACAGACCAATGATGTCGTTTTAACAAGTTTTCAAACATTTCCAAACACTTTCAGAAAATTTCTGAAGATTCTCTAAAAGATTTCCACAAGCCAGATGAATGCTTCTGGACATTTTTGTAAAATTTCCGATGATTACCAAAGATTTCCAAAGATACATGTGACTGAGGATATATTGCCAGAGATTTCCAAGAAAGATTTCATGAATAATGTTATGATGATAGATCAACATATTTAAATGTAATTTAAGGGATTTACAGTGTATTATGTAACTTACAGCGATGACAGTGATCTTTTTGCATGAAAAAATAACATGCTATTTCAATTCATGTGTAAAGATTTCATGTTTTATTGGTGTTTAAATACCGGGTAATAAGTATCTTAATTTCTTTTTTAAATATTGTTTTCAGAAAGGCCTGTTGGAACAAATTGGATTACAAGACAGTCTATGCATTACATGTACATTATACCAGCCATCTGATAGGGTGCGGAAAAAAATGGCAAATTATGCGGAAGAAAGTGATGATTATGCGAAAAAGACCCCGGACTATGTGGCAATTTCTAAAATTAATTAAGTTGTTCCCTAGGCTTTTTTTTCAAATGTGTAAAATACACATTAATGTCTTTCCGAGAAATTTAACTCCTTCATGACATGTTTGACATTTGCCGCCATTCGTGGACAGGTATTTTTTCGTTCAACACAGTTTTTCCATAGTTTTTTTTCCACTGAAGCTTAGTAACCAGGCATTAAATAAGACAAGGAAAACTGGATATTGGATAGTTGAATTATGCAGATCTGCACCACCACATCCTGTTAGATGCCCTGATTATATGTTGAAAAGGGAAATGAAAGCATCTAATAAGCTTAGAAATAATTATGACTCAATAAAAAACTCTTACCTTTTGTTTATCGATGAAAATGATCTATGTAATTAAATTATGTACAGTAACAATATTTACATTTTATCAGGGCATTATAATTAATTTTCTTAACTCAGTGCATCAGTGATTAGGCCACGGGATGGCGCAGTGGTGAGAGCGCTCACCTCCCACTGCTGTGACCCGGCGTCATATGTGGGTTGAGCTTGTTGTTGGTTCTAATCCCAGCTCCGAGGGTTTTTCTCCGGGTTCTCCGGTTTTCCTCCCTCCACAAAAATCAACACTTCTAAATTCTAATTCAATCTGGAAACAGTGGATGAAGAGCCACTTCGTGGAAATGCCACTACAAATTCCCATTTCATTTATTTATTTATTTATTTATTTATCTATCTAACAGTAAATAACTAAATAAAAAGAAAAAAACTACTAATTAAATTGGTATAAAAACTTAATGCAAAATAGTGAGCTCTTTGAATTATTTGTTCACTTGCCAAAAAGCCTAAAATTTATATGAACAAATTATTACACTCTGATACATGTAATATTTGTTGTCTTTAAAATCAATTTTTGATATAATTTTAGTCACTTGAACAGAGTAATGTATTGTTGCTTATAACTTTTGTAGCCTGTAAACCATTCAAAGTTGTTCTGCTGTTCGTTGTAAAATTATTTTTGAGGTAGCTGAGGTATTCAAAGTTATCTTTATGTTGAAAATTTAATGCTGATTTTAAAAAATATCTGATTTCTTAAACGAGGCTTCAAGGAGTCATGTCCTCTCGTTTTTTTACACTAATAACCTTTCTAATTTCAAGTACATTTACAATTTACCACCCCCCCCTCCCCTCCCTTCACCAGCCACACAGTGCAATAAAGATCGATTTTCGGACGCAATTTGCAATGAGTATTAGTTAAAGTAGTCAGGGCTAACAACGGACTATCAAGAGGCTGAAAGATCCTTGATTCAGAAATAAGTCAGACATAAGACAGATCCAGGGGAAAAGCTGCAAGGCGTACATGTAGGTGGGGGGCTTCAGAACTTGATTTATAAACTTAACAAATTGACGTTAGTTTTTTATGCGTCTGTCCTGTTATTGGTCATGAATTTCGCCATAACATTGTCAAAGTAGCTGTGGATCCACAAGGTGATAGCCAAGTGGATCCGCATACTACTTTGATAATGTTATGATGAAATTCATTGTCAATAACAGGGCAGACACATTAAAAACTGACATCAATTTGTTTTTTACGATAACAAATTGTCGAATTGCCCGCTCTCGCTCGCTGAAGTGTCGCATGAATTTTAAATTTATGTGTCTGTCCGCATATTGACAATAAAAATTAGCCAATGAGCGCGCGTGAATTTCTGTAGTTATCGTAAAATTCTAAGTCGCAAGTTTTCTACGATGCTTACCTGAAATGAGTGTCAGTCGATGAAAAATTACTCCTTAACTGTAAATTGTACGAATCGAGACCTGTAAGATGACAAGATCAATAATTAATACCGAATGCTCTGTGGAAACTATCAAATATGCAACTCATGGATTCGAAAGCGGAAGTGATGTTACTGCAGTTAACAGATCAATGTCTCGTCAAACACTAAAGAAACGTATTCCTGCTGTCAGAAAAAATACAAATGATTGTCTCTGAGCTAACCTTGCTGTAAAAATGACTTGTTTTTTCCAGAATTTCACCAAATAGAAATTAAGTCCTCGTTGAAGCGACAGAATGCAAACAGTGACTGGCAACTTGGGGATCTGGGACAGTCCCTAGAATGTCCCAGAAGCCCTAGCGCCTACAATCAGGAATGGCATTGTAAGGACTTGTGAACTTTGGAGTAATCATACAGTGCACTGCGAAATAAATGTACTGGAAAGATTTCCGTATAACCCCACACATTTATTATGCATGCAAAATGATAATTATGTTTGCGTTCTATTGTTTTTGAAGACAATAGCAACTCCCTAAAGAATATGGAATATACACATTGCTAATTACCAAGAGACTATGATCTCTTTTTTTTCTCTTGTAATTACTACTTATACTGTACGAAAAAAAGAGGATTCCATTGCGCCTGTCTTTTTGCCCCTTCTCTTCTTTCCCTAGCTCCATTCTTCTATCTTTTTCTAGCTACTTAATAACTGAGATTATCTCAAGAGAAGTTTTTTTGTACAGCGGAGCTCAGTTGTGGAACAACTTACCTGTAGACCTAAGACAAGCGTCTTCACTGAACGATTTCAAATCTAAATTAAGTCGCCACAGTTTAAAGTAATATCTTAATTTTAAGTAAATTTTAGACACGACCTCCTTGAAAAGCAGAATTTTTATTTATTTCTTTTATTTGAATTGTTACTATTAAATTTCATTGTAGTTAGGTAGATAGGTATACTATTATAGATATTTAACTAAATCATCTGATGGAAAAACCGTGTATAAATAAAGTAATCTTATCTTATCTTATCTGAGAGTGAGGTCGTTACGGGAAAATCTCAAACTGAGGCCTTTCCGTATTAACCGAGCGTTAGCGAGGTCAATACGGTAGACCGAGGATTGAGATTTTCCCATAACGACCGAACGGTCAAGGTTATGAAGTTTCTTTATTATATGGTTCCAACAACAAAAATTAAGATGGCTTTTTATTACATGTTTTATTACTTTTTGCTTTGTTTTAGCAAGCCCGTAATCGGCCCGTGGGCATTACGGAAAAATAATGCCTTGCAATTCAGTGACAATTAGCCAATCAGAGCGCGCGTTGTATCGCCTACAAACACAAGTCATATAAGAATCCTCCATATTACCCAGGCTTCTTACGCTTTTTATTCGTTTTATTACCTTGTAACCCTGCAGGTATCAAACCACTTACCTCTCGCATACTTCTCGTTTACCAGTCATTTTTCAACACCATAGGCGTACGAGCCGGGGGAGGGGGGGGGGGGGGGCGGCTGTAGCCCCCCTACAGCTGCGGAAATTATGACCAATTACGTATTTTTTTGGGCAAAATGCTCTTTCGGCCCGGGCAATGACACTTGAAAGGGAACATTATACAATAATGCTGTTGGCCTGATTTCCAAAAGTCGTAAATAAAGTTTCTAGTTACCGTATTTCCCCGAATACTAGCCGTCCTTCGATTAATCGCCTGCTTAGATCAGTCCCTGCACTCTCCTTTCTTCCCGCCCCATATAGGGGCTGAACCCGGGCGGGCGAATGAAGAGTCCAGGATAACTTGCATGCGCATGCTCAGAACGCTGCCCTTTTTTCCCCCCAAATCGGGGGAAAAACCATATTTGGAAGTACTTTCCAGATTTGGCTTGTGGCGCGATTTTCTGAGTGATAATATACAAGCAACAATTTCTGCAATGAGATTGATTAAAAAGATGTCAATTAATCCCAAATCAGTGGAATCTCACTAGTGCCACGCTAAACCACATTTGATTTGTTTTTTATCACAATACCAAAGATAACGAAAGAAATCTTTGACAAGATTTGTTGCCAATTGAAAACACCGACTCGGAGTTGAAAGAGCACACGCTGCATTATGCAAATGAGCTACTTGTGCGCGTCACACTTTCCTTTCAAAAACTTTGCAAAATCGCTCAACACCCATAAACAGAACGAAAAAAATGTTTGGGAAGAGAGTAATGACGCGTACTCGTCGTCGATAACAGCACAGACCACGATAAACCATATTTCGATTTTTACTTTTTTATGTTTTTTACGACAATATCAACGTCAAAGAAAATGCTTTCTTTCAGAGCGCGAGCATAAAAGGCATTGCGCGACACATTGACGCGAGCAGCGTGATTGGGACCTAGTAATTTTTGATTGGTTCGTTCTGAGCATGCGCATGCAAGTTATCCTGGACTCTTCCTTCGCCCGCCCGGGTTCAGCCCCTATATGGGGCGGGAAGAAAGGAGAGTTCAGGGACTGGACTATCGCCTGCCTCAAACAATCGACCCCCTTTGACCGAAAAGTTTAAAATAATCGCCCTCCTCGAATAATCGCCCCCCCCCCCCCCCCTCGCCATTTTTTACTTTCTCTCATCCCCTCCCTCTCAAGTTAAAAATTGACATCTTGGGTAAAAGACAAGCTTTCATTTAATTGTTCACAACTGAATGGTTACAAAAGCACCGATTTTTTTTACAGTTTTTTCTATGGTAATGTTCATGTATTTCACTTTTTCCTTTATTGCTTGGAATGATAAAACACGGCACGACTTGCAGTTTAGGGTACGACTTCCAGACCCAGTGAAAAATATTTGAAATAATCGCCTCCCTGGAATAATCCCCTTCCCTCGATTAATCGCCCCCCATTTGGTGCGAAAATAGAAATAATCGCTCCGGCTTTTATTCGAGGAAATACGGTAGTTACTTTTCAGGTGATTAGAGGCCCGAAAGTGGTGTCGTCAGAGATTTGGCAATTTGAATAATATCGTGTAAAATGTAAAGTGTATCGTTTCACTAACATCTGCTTCAGTTCGCGCCTAATTTTCGCGCCAATTTCGCAGAGAGCGGGAAAACATTTTGACGAGTTCTGAAGTTCGTTTGATTCTTTGTGAACTCCCTGGACTTCAGAGGTTCAAGAAAAAGTGAAAGACTTAGAAGGTGACTAAAATTAAGCGACCAGTAATAACAATAACAATAACAATAACAATAACAATAACAATAACAATAACAATAACAATAACAATAACAATAACAATAACAATAACAATAACAATAACAATAACGATGACGATAACGATAACGATAATGATAATGATAATGTTAATCATAATGATAATGACAATGAAAATGATGATACTATAAGACCATGCTAGAGTTCAGAGCGCTGTACAACTATGTGCAGCAACTAACTAAAAAAAGTTAAGTGTTAAGCAAATAACGTAATGACTAATTAAAAACTTGATCAAATAAATGAGTCATCAGGTTGGATATAAATGTCGCAAGCGATGGTGCTTGCCGTATGGCGTCCGGAAGCTGGTTCCACAGATATGGCGCTATATAACTAAAAGATCTATCTCCGTAAGTCTTAAGCTTGAAATGAGGAACTTGTAACAGTTTCTTATCAGAAGAAGGTAAAGCTCTAGGTGGTTTATATTGTACTAGGAAATCAGATATGTATTGAGGTGCTAAAGCTTTCAGGTCCTTATAAGTAAATAGTAATATTTTGAATATTATACGTTGCTTTACAGGTAGCCAGTGAAGCTCTTTAAGGACTGGCGTAATTCGGTCATATTTGCGAGTACAGGAGACGAGGCGCGCCGCAGCATTTTGTACCCGCTGAACCTCATCTCATAAGTATTGTGGCAGCTCAGCCAACAATGAATTGCAATTGTCCAGCTTGGATGTTACAAAAGCATGAACAAACGTTTCGGTGTCTTTATGAGTAAGACATTTCCTGATTTTAGATAAATTGTGTATGTGAAAGAAAACTACATTACAAATATTTTGAACTTGATGCTCATGATTCATAATATCGTTAAACATTACTCCTATGTCTCTAGCTGACTCAGTTGAAACTACCCTAACACCAGCTATTTTGATGTCGTATATTGGTGGGCGCGGGCGATGTTTGGCATGTATAACTAAAAACTCAGTCTTATCACAATTGAGTTAAGTTTATTACACGCCATCCATGAATGGATCTCTTTAGCACAGGCCTCCATTTTCAACAGAGCAGCAGATTCTTTCTTAGCATACAGGTGGAACTGAAGGCCATGTTTTCGAATTATTTCACCGAGGGGGGCCGTGCGTTTGCATCCCGATTTCAACCCCCACCCTTTCGGGCATTGCGTAATTTTTTCGGGCAAGAAAGTCACCGACCCCCCAAGTCCGAAGGTGCCCGCACGCCTATGTTCAACACCACTCTGAGTACGAGGTTCAGTTTAGAAGTACGCCTAAAAAAACTATTTTTATTTCACTTGACTCGTTCACATTTCCAAAAATTTACTTATTCATCTGGGCTCCTGGTTTAATGCATGTTTCACAGGACACGAAAACATCCATTGGAATTTTTAATCAACTGGGTCCCAGGTGAGTTTCCGGTTTCTTTTTCGTGGCATTCACTTGAAAACTGACCCGATGCTACAAGAATAGGCTCACAGTATCGTTTAATTTACTGCGATGATCATTCTTCACTTTCATCTGCAACCACATTTCAAATATGAACTATTTCATATATACTTGACATCATTTCACTCCTCGCGGGAACATATCAACTCAATTAATTGACCTCGCTCCCAATGTACGGCTTCATAGCTCAGTTGGTAGAGCATCGCACCGGTTTTCGCGGAGGTCACGGGTTCGAATCCCGTTGATGCTCTTATTTTTATCCGAGCTTCTTTCCAATTGTTTAAACTGGAAAATTTACTGCGATGATCATTCTTCACTTTCATCTTCTACCGCAGTTCAAGAATGAATTTGTCCATATATACTCAACACTAGTATCGTTTACGTCAAAGCCCTTTTCACCGCTGTAAAAACGTCTTCGTAATCTTCTCCAATGTTGAATGCTATACCTCTTAAGTCTACGACGTCTTTGACTGCTTGTTCTCGTCCTGCGCCATTGGAGAGGCCTTCCTTTACTTTACACCAGCTGTTCACGAAAGGAACACAGTCGATACTGATACAACGAACATCGAACTTAAGGGATTTCATCGCGGCTTACTGTAGTTTGCGAAACAAAAAACGAAACCAAACCAAATCAAACAAAACCAGACCAAACAAATTCATACCTAGCAACTTTTTTTTAAATTAAAATGGGTGAGAATTTTCATCTCCACAGAACTTGAATTTCCGAAGATTTACCGACGGCTGTCGAAAATTTTCGAAGATCTCCCGACGACTTCCAAAGATTACCGAAGATTTCCCGACGACTTTCGAAGATAACCAAATGTGTAGAAATATTTTCGACTACTTCAACACAGGGCCACCGATTTCCAGAGGAATTCCAAGAGTTTCGAAGATGTTCTGACGACATCTCAAAAACAAATTGAATATTTATTTAATCGGTTTTTAAGCAATTGGCCTAAATGCGTGAGGTCACAATTTTAGATCCGCAGGTCTGAGACTCACGCATAATGCGCGATAGTTGAAACCGACACTAGACGAAAGAAATTGAAACACAACCGTACCAATATTGTTACCTTGTTATCGATAATTGTTCCTTCATAAACAATTTCTTTTTCAAGTGTTAGGAGGCCTGTGCCTCACATAGGGAGGAAATAATCCGCCATGTTCGCTAGTTTTCGAAAGCTCCTACAAAATCCGGACAAAAGTCCGGATTTGTCCGCATTTCCATACATTTCTTTGCAAATTTTTTTCGTTTTTAAATGCCTGTATCTCAGTCAAAACTAGCCTGATGAACACCAAACTTGGGGAGTTTATGAATCTCGGTGTGCTCTTTCTGACTATGGGGATCAATAGTTGCTAATCCCATAATTTACAGACACGTACCTAGTCACTCACGGTATGAAATCAGGCAATACCCGTCCACTACATTTACATGTGTCCGTGTGCTTTGAAGAACGAGGAATATAACAATAGTTGCTATTCTTATTCAATGAGATGCTAATAAGTGGCTGGGTATTCTGAAGTTTAGCCCTAGGTTTATATATGATGATCATGGTAAATCATTTTACATTTCCGGACGGAAGGTCACGCGCTGCTTTTCTGCGACAACTGCAACTACTAGGTAAGTTATCATTTAATGTTGACTGAATGAAAAAAACTTAGCCAATCCAAACTATTACTAGAGTTAAAACAACTGATTAAAACTGATTCGGACTGCAAGCCATGTTTTGGAAACCTTGAGAGGTGCACCACACAGAACATTCTTTTAGTGTCACAACTCCAAAATGATGGCTTCTTTTACTGTGATCTTGGACTCATATGAATATAATCGCTTAGCATTTCTTAAGGTGGTTCCTCAGAAATAAAAATTACCAATGGATTTTTTTTAAAACTTTCTCTGAATGTTCCCTACTAAACACTGTTTCGAAAAATACAATAAAAAAGATAGGTCACCATCCTCGCACAAGAGATATGATGGGCCAATCTTGCCTCATTTGTGCCTGTACTCGTGCTAATCACGCGCGTTATTCATCGGTCCACGTTACATTTTGCGGTAGCTGGAAGCACAGTTTATCGAAGTAATACTTGGGAGAAAACTTAACAGGGTGAAAGCCTGGAGCATATGAAACAATATTATATAAAGTATGTGGAAAAATTCGCACCATTTAAAACGAGGTGGACGTAAAGCGTTCTTCGAGTCGTTGTTTTCATGGTCATAATAGGGGACTTCAGATTTGAGTACGAGTACGAGATTGAGTACGAGAACGACTTTTAAATTCTAGTTTGCAGGCTTCAAGTTATTACAAAACAGACCCATCTCATCCCATGAGCTTCCCTCTCTACCTAATATTAAAAGTTACACAAGAACGAGAGCTTAAGCTGATGTAGCTTATCGTAAATTGTTTTACCTCCCTCCCATCCCCCTTATTTTTTTCAATCATTCATTGATACTAATTTGGGCGCCACTGAGCTCTAGAGAAATATCAAGAGATCGAGTGTCAAGATGATGGAATTCTGGTGAATTACTATTGAAAATCACTTACGTTGTTTTTGGTTTTTGAAACTGGAGAAAGAAGGCCTAGGCAAGTCGTCTTACATGAACTGATAAAAAATACATTCTTTTATCGGAAAATTATAGATCATAGAACCAATAAAAATATTGCTGATGGCAACTGTTTCCAAATTACGATAAATAGGTTTGGAATACAATGGGTATCTATGTACAAGTTTTCATATTCCGCTTCGAAGAAGGCTCCGCCACATACCCGTACGTTACCGGATGGGGCAAGATTTGTGTATAACCTCATACTTTAATTATGCATACACTTCTTAGTTTAACGTTCTTAGTTTAACTTAACAATAGCCAAAAAATAGAGCTCCTTCGAGACTTAACCGCTTTCAATAGCTATAAAATTTGCATTCTCGCATTGTTTTAGTCTTGAAAAACATGTTCGATTTTTAAGTCTAAAATACGGGAAAACTGCGAAACGATTTCTTAAATACTTTGACGTTATCATGACAAGACAAGACAACTTTGTTACATTTTTGCACATAATACAGTGCTGACAGACCTGGCACCGCAGGTAGCAAAAGCTAATCGAGGCGGGCCACGAACAATAAATATAAATGAAATCTGCTAGCCTTAGTTCAAAGGAACGTATTGCAGAAAAGGCAAAAGAAGAATTACTTAAGAGAAACTCGTATTGCATAAGTTCATTAAGGCTATATAGTAAATTCGAAGTATCTAGGACAGAACAGGATTGGAACAGAATAAGGAAGTACAGCTATGAAGAGTAAAAATTAACTTTTGATATGATGAATTCTAAATCTTTATAAGAATCTTCATTATCCAATATTTTATATAGTTTTCTGTAAAGAATAACGCAGCCTCTGCTAGATAGCTTTTACTTCGGGTGAGCGGGAGTCGCTTTAAGAGTGTGCGTTTTGATCGGTTATTCTCGCAGAGCTCATGGTGAAAAAGTTGCAGTTGTTTCGGAGGCCAAGCTTTTGTGGGCGTGGTCAACACAGTTACATGTAGCCTCAATTTCACTTATTTGTTAATTCTGAACAGCAATAATCTTCCTTTAAATATTCATATTTGTTTAAGATACATGTATGTAAATTCAGTGGTCACGAGCGTGGTACAAAAGATTGGTCAAGATAGCATTTCTCATTGACTGTAAACCATACATTAGTAGCGTTTTGGTTGAGACAAATTAGAAGAACAGTAAAATTTACTGGATGGTAATTTCGTTTATTTCGAAACACGTCTTAACAATGAACATTGAAGTAATTATTCTTGAAAATTAAATGACTCAAGTTTCCAGTAGTCACGCACCTCTTCGGAACTTCTAATTTTATTTGCTCCCGGACTCATCCACCTCTATTGTTTTCAGGACTAGGGCCATTGCTTCTGTTGTTTATTCTATTGTTTTCTCGGCCAATCCTGTTAAACATTACGAGAGGTGCGTGGCGCCTCCAAGTTTCCTTCATCGACATTTGACTTCATGCCACAGGCACACCAAGTAAAGTTAGACAACGGTGAACTGACAACCAACATTATGTTTATTTTTGCCTAGATCACTACAAAAGTCTACCTGAGACAATTAAGCTGACTTAAACTTCATGTTTCATTATAAGTGTTCTCGTCTCTTGCACAATGAAACTACAAAACAGACTTCATCATCAAGGTACAATCATAGATTACAGGGAAAAAAAATTCCATATTAACCAGAGAAATCCACCGTGACAGATCCTCAGCATTCTTTTACAGTTTTTCCCCCAAAAAACAATCTCGATTTCTTTGCTACTTTTTTGATAGGCATATTACTCAATATGGTCAAGTACTTTATTAACCACGATGGTTCACGTTTTGCTATATTTTCCTTTAAAAAACGTTTCTTTGTACAATATTGAATGTGGCCTTAACTAATATTTATATAGTCATTGTTGAAAATAAACAAATCTACCTAGCTATCAAATATTACTAATTTAACATTATAAAACGAAAATGTCTAGAACATTTTGACATGAAAATGTGCAGAATAGTTTGACGTGAAAATTTACTGAATGCCCGTAGACACAACTCTTCGTAGAACGACTTCAAAATATGACTTTTTTTAAATGAATTCTCACGTAGTTTCCAGTAAATTGCGTTTCTCAGTTTTTGCACCTATTCCGATCGAATTCTATTATGTCGAGCTTTATATCTCTACAAATTTTTCTCAAAAATTATTTACAACTAGTTTCTTATTTCATAAAAATAAAACCTCTGAAACATTTTCGGTTACTGTATAACATTCCATTTTATCCTTGGCCTGTTCAGTAACAAAGCAGATTTCGAATCAAAGGAATGCGCGGAATAGACTGGACACGACTTAATTTCAACTTCCGGTGCTCGTGCTAATGCCTTCACAATAAGATCACGACAGGTTTTTGTAAGTTTCACGCTTGTAGACTCTGTACTCAGTCCCTGTTAGTGCGTCACCTTGACTAATTACTTCACAGTACTGATAGTCAACTGTTTTGTTCTGACCATGTTTCGACGTCATCTAGAGCTGAACAGACGCACGGTAAAATGAAGTGTATTTGTTAAGCTTGAAATCATTCTTAATATCTTGTAATGTTACTACTGAAACTACTTGGTTGGTTCAAAAAAGTACGTGGAAAATTTCTCATGTAAGGATAATGCCAAGACAGCCTCCAGGACACGGCGCGGTTTTCTGGGACTAAAGAAGATGCACTCCATCTTGCCGTGTTTCTCAGTAAAACGAGAAGCGCGAAGCTCGCGCGTGTTACTCGCTCGTTGCACGCTCTCCTAGCAAGTATTGCTTGTTGTCGTCATCACCATCGTCGTCATCGTTATTATAATTGATCGGTGCGGCACCACGCAGCTACAAAAGATACGTACATCAATACATTACACGAGGTGACCATAAAATATTGCATAAAACTACCAAATGAGGGGGGAAAGACCGATCACAAAATTAAGATGGTCCAACAGGCTAAAAAATAAGGACCTTCATCAAAAATTTAGTTTTTTGAAAGCCCTTGAACACATGTAATAGCATTTTGAAACGATCTTGCTGAATTTGTCGCTAGCTGAGTGTAAAATTCAAGGAAAGTACACAGTGGTAAAAATGTTTTTACGCAGCAACGGCCATAGCGACGGTTGTTTACAGTCACAAAGTGACGCAGAT
>JAHPZR010004116.1:30000-32500 GCA_019787425.1 Platygyra sinensis
TAATTTATGGTTTATTAGTATATCTTGAGTGTTTTTCTATCTTAATAAAAGGTAATTTATGGTTTATTAGTATATCTTGAGTGTTTTTCTATTTTAATAAAAGGTAATTTATGGTTTATTAGTATATCTTGAGTGTTTTTCTATTTTAATAAAAGGTAATTTATGGTTTATTAGTATATCTTGAGTGTTTTTCTATCTTAATAAAAGGTAATTTATGGTTTGTTAGTATATCTTGAGTGTTTTTCTATTTTAATAAAAGGTAATTTATGGTTTATTAGTATATCTTGAGTGTTTTTTCTATTTTAATAAAAGGTAATTTATGGTTTATTAGTATATCTTGAGTGTTTTTCTATTTTAATAAAAGGTAATTTATGGTTTATTAGTATATCTTGAGTGTTTTTCTATCTTAATAAAAGGTAATTTATGGTTTATTAGTATATCTTGAGTGTTTTTCTATTTTAATAAAAGGTAATTTATGGTTTATTAGTATATCTTGAGTGTTTTTCTATTTTAATAAAAGGTAATTTATGGTTTATTAGTATATCTTGAGTGTTTTTCTATTTTAATAAAAGATAATTTTGTATGCGGCCAAAATAACTCAAAATACCTTGACTGTGCTTCTTTAACAAAGCTTTTAAGATACACGTCACGTGACTAACTGACAACAGAAGAAAATTAACCGAGACCAAGAAATTAACTCAATCTAGTGCCGAGCTGCAGATGGACTTTATTAACACAAGAGTAAAATTCTAAAACAAAGTTACATATCCAGCATACATTGAATGTAAGCAACTAGAAAGAGCAAGAAATCTCCATATCAATTCTGCTAACTGAGATCCTAACCACGATCCCTCAAGTTACTTGGACAACAGACAAAGCCAGTGGATCTTGGGCACTTACACATGCCCAAGGTAACTTTTGGGCTGAATTTTACAAACAACCATATTTGATTTTCGTTAGGTTTTCATTCTTAAAGGAAAGTCATCGTTGTTTGAAAAGATTCAACTAAAATGGGTTTGGAAATTTGGAAGGCACGAAAAGCAACTATATAACTGCCTAGCCGGTCACTACTCACTCAGTAATTTCCGTTCGTATTAAATTTCAAGCAAAAGTCCGGGTTTGAGCTTAGTGGCCAATCACGCTGGCGCTTATCTCTGTTTTCAGTGCATGAAGCGACTAAGAGTATTTCTTCTGCACCCTGAATGAAATGAAGTCCATCGGAGGGATCTTCTCAATTTTAATTTACCGCTACGCATTTTTTTTTTAATATACACCTGCGTAGAAAGATGAACTGTGAGAATCAAGGGATTTACCCAAAAACATGCAACACAACAGCCTTCAGAACAGGCGGAATAGCGGGGCTGAAACGCGATATATAACCGCACGCACAAACAAAACTGTTCATTATTTTCGCTTCGCGCTTAGAGCCTCTTCTCGCGTTCCGCGTATGCGCTTGATTATCACTCATCCGCCTGTTCTGCAGGCTATTGTCTTTTTAATTCCGGACACATAGTGATGAAAAAACTGTTGTGCTCAACAGGTTGCACACTATAAAATTAACATCTGTTTGATCAGAACGAAAGCATGTTAGATGTTTTTCTTGTGATTAGGCTAATTTAGTTTTTTTTAATACATGTAGCAATTTTACGAAAAGAGAGCATGCATAGGATCAAGAACAATAAAGACGGCTGGCTGTTTAACTTGGGGTTGGTAACCCGTTATGTTAACGTTTGCTTGACAATGGCTAACCTCTTGTTCTCCGTCTTGTACTTTTCTGTGTTTTCCTGGGTTGAGAATCCTGTAAAATATGACAACACGTCTTGAGCAACATTGAGTATTTGACAATACACATTGTTTGATTCTACTTGGCTAAAAATGTGTGCAAATTTTCTGCCATATCACTGATATCAATACAAATTTGACACCAACGCAAATGAGCAGCATTTTCTTTAAGTTTTTAAGTAGCTGGAGTTTTGTGAAAAGTAGTCGGTTGTGGGAGCTGATAAACATCATCTCCTCGACATATCTTGACTCGTGAAGCAATGAAAGTAGCCCGCGAAACCTGGAAGAGAAGCCGGCGAACTTCGCCGGCTGCCGGCTATTATATACAACCCTGAATGAGTATCTTCGTACTAACTTCGGTTATCTTCTTTAGGAAGATTTCTCATGATTTCCGAAGATCACCGTAAGCTTGCCAAGACTTTCAAATATTTTTGGAAGTTTTGCGAATTTTGGAAGGTATTGCCGACACAAGCACACTGCAGCCTGACTAAGAAACAGTATGTGGACGACCTTAATCAGTGTGTTTTAAGTGTATTACTACCAAGTCATCGCAGCTCGGTAAATACTCTGTTACTACATGTATGATTTCAAAGAATAGTTCTTTCGTATTTTACTGTTCTCGACCGGTCTTATGTATATATTCATTTCTCCTCAGCAATAAAACGCTACTCTGAATAACACTTATCTCATGAAATTCCTACTTCCATCATTACAGCTT
>JAHPZR010004116.1:37500-40000 GCA_019787425.1 Platygyra sinensis
GTAATTTATGGTTTATGTAGAACATGCCGTCCGTGGTCAGTCTGTGATTATCAATTTGTCAGTGACGAGGAGTGTGTTGTCATCTCGAAGTCTACCCGCTTTGAACAGTGGCGTGTTCAGCTGTTCAACGTCAAGTCAGGTGACCTGTTGAGTAACCTACTATTGAAATACCTGCAGATTAATGAGATTCGCACACGTGACACGAATTGCGTAGCAGCCTCGCCATGTAAGCGTCTCGTCGCCGTTTATCAAAGTGGCACTAAACACGGATACGAACTTATCCAAGTTCGATTGCCTGGAGATGAAGACAGTAGGAAGAGCAAATGGTAAGCTGTAATGATGGAAGTAGGAATTTCATGAGATAAGTGTTATTCAGAGTAGCGTTTTATTGCTGAGGAGAAATGAATATATACATAAGACCGGTCGAGAACAGTAAAATACGAAAGAACTATTCTTTGAAATCATACATGTAGTAACAGAGTATTTACCGAGCTGCGATGACTTGGTAGTAATACACTTAAAACACACTGATTAAGGTCGTCCACATACTGTTTCTTAGTCAGGCTGCAGTGTGCTTGTGTCGGCAATACCTTCCAAAATTCGCAAAACTTCCAAAAATATTTGAAAGTCTTGGCAAGCTTACGGTGATCTTCGGAAATCATGAGAAATCTTCCTAAAGAAGATAACCGAAGTTAGTACGAAGATACTCATTCAGGGTTGTATATAATAGCCGGCAGCCGGCGAAGTTCGCCGGCTTCTCTTCCAGGTTTCGCGGGCTACTTTCATTGCTTCACGAGTCAAGATATGTCGAGGAGATGATGTTTATCAGCTCCCACAACCGACTACTTTTCACAAAACTCCAGCTACTTAAAAACTTAAAGAAAATGCTGCTCATTTGCGTTGGTGTCAAATTTGTATTGATATCAGTGATATGGCAGAAAATTTGCACACATTTTTAGCCAAGTAGAATCAAACAATGTGTATTGTCAAATACTCAATGTTGCTCAAGACGTGTTGTCATATTTTACAGGATTCTCAACCCAGGAAAACACAGAAAAGTACAAGACGGAGAACAAGAGGTTAGCCATTGTCAAGCAAACGTTAACATAACGGGTTACCAACCCCAAGTTAAACAGCCAGCCGTCTTTATTGTTCTTGATCCTATGCATGCTCTCTTTTCGTAAAATTGCTACATGTATTAAAAAAAACTAAATTAGCCTAATCACAAGAAAAACATCTAACATGCTTTCGTTCTGATCAAACAGATGTTAATTTTATAGTGTGCAACCTGTTGAGCACAACAGTTTTTTCATCACTATGTGTCCGGAATTAAAAAGACAATAGCCTGCAGAACAGGCGGATGAGTGATAATCAAGCGCATACGCGGAACGCGAGAAGAGGCTCTAAGCGCGAAGCGAAAATAATGAACAGTTTTGTTTGTGCGTGCGGTTATATATCGCGTTTCAGCCCCGCTATTCCGCCTGTTCTGAAGGCTGTTGTGTTGCATGTTTTTGGGTAAATCCCTTGATTCTCACAGTTCATCTTTCTACGCAGGTGTATATTAAAAAAAAATGCGTAGCGGTAAATTAAAATTGAGAAGATCCCTCCGATGGACTTCATTTCATTCAGGGTGCAGAAGAAATACTCTTAGTCGCTTCATGCACTGAAAACAGAGATAAGCGCCAGCGTGATTGGCCACTAAGCTCAAACCCGGACTTTTGCTTGAAATTTAATACGAACGGAAATTACTGAGTGAGTAGTGACCGGCTAGGCAGTTATATAGTTGCTTTTCGTGCCTTCCAAATTTCCAAACCCATTTTAGTTGAATCTTTTCAAACAACGATGACTTTCCTTTAAGAATGAAAACCTAACGAAAATCAAATATGGTTGTTTGTAAAATTCAGCCCAAAAGTTACCTTGGGCATGTGTAAGTGCCCAAGATCCACTGGCTTTGTCTGTTGTCCAAGTAACTTGAGGGATCGTGGTTAGGATCTCAGTTAGCAGAATTGATATGGAGATTTCTTGCTCTTTCTAGTTGCTTACATTCAATGTATGCTGGATATGTAACTTTGTTTTAGAATTTTACTCTTGTGTTAATAAAGTCCATCTGCAGCTCGGCACTAGATTGAGTTAATTTCTTGGTCTCGGTTAATTTTCTTCTGTTGTCAGTTAGTCACGTGACGTGTATCTTAAAAGCTTTGTTAAAGAAGCACAGTCAAGGTATTTTGAGTTATTTTGGCCGCATACAAAATTATCTTTTATTAAAATAGAAAAACACTCAAGATATACTAATAAACCATAAATTACCTTTTATTAAAATAGAAAAACACTCAAGATATACTAATAAACCATAAATTACCTTTTATTAAAATAGAAAAACACTCAAGATATACTAATAAACCATAAATTACCTTTTATTAAGATAGAAAAACACTCAAGATATACTAATAAACCATAAATTACCTTTTATTAAAATAGAAAAACACTCAAGATATACTAA
>JAHPZR010004116.1:45000-66958 GCA_019787425.1 Platygyra sinensis
TGTTTTGATGATGGCATCTCGACACTATTGGTCTTTGATTACTCCAAGTTTCAGGAACTTCTCTTTAATACTCTCCACAGTGGAAATGTTGGCGTGAAGTCAGTTTGTACAAACGTAGACTTTTGAGAAAATTTTCTTACACGATGGATTAACCATTTAACAAGCCAAGAAGCTGGGAGGAGGGGGGCGTTTGCAGGTTGCATATTAGGGGAGTGTAATGGTTGTTGTACTTTGTAGAAAGTTACCGCAGTTGTAGGAAATATTACTTTTTAGAAGGGAAATGAATGAGCCTGTGATGTGATTCAGACAGCACTTTTCACACGTGATTACAATTATCGAGTTGTGCATGTCTTAACAGCTATAAAGTATCGTTCATATTTGTTAAAACTGATCTGCGTCACTTTGTGACTGTAAACAACCGTCGCTATGGCCGTTGCTGCGTAAAAACATTTTTACCACTGTGTACTTTCCTTGAATTTTACACTCAGCTAGCGACAAATTCAGCAAGATCGTTTCAAAATGCTATTACATGTGTTCAAGGGCTTTCAAAAAACTAAATTTTTGATGAAGGTCCTTATTTTTTAGCCTGTTGGACCATCTTAATTTTGTGATCGGTCTTTCCCCCCTCATTTGGTAGTTTTATGCAATATTTTATGGTCACCTCGTGTAATGTATTGATGTACGTATCTTTTGTAGCTGCGTGGTGCCGCACCGATCAATTATAATAACGATGACGACGATGGTGATGACGACAACAAGCAATACTTGCTAGGAGAGCGTGCAACGAGCGAGTAACACGCGCGAGCTTCGCGCTTCTCGTTTTACTGAGAAACACGGCAAGATGGAGTGCATCTTCTTTAGTCCCAGAAAACCGCGCCGTGTCCTGGAGGCTGTCTTGGCATTATCCTTACATGAGAAATTTTCCACGTACTTTTTTGAACCAACCAAGTAGTTTCAGTAGTAACATTACAAGATATTAAGAATGATTTCAAGCTTAACAAATACACTTCATTTTACCGTGCGTCTGTTCAGCTCTAGATGACGTCGAAACATGGTCAGAACAAAACAGTTGACTATCAGTACTGTGAAGTAATTAGTCAAGGTGAAGCACTAACAGGGACTGAGTACAGAGTCTACAAGCGTGAAACTTACAAAAACCTGTCGTGATCTTATTGTGAAGGCATTAGCACGAGCACCGGAAGTTGAAATTAAGTCGTGTCCAGTCTATTCCGCGCATTCCTTTGATTCGAAATCTGCTTTGTTACTGAACAGGCCAAGGATTAAATGGAATGTTATACAGTAACCGAAAATGTTTCAGAGGTTTTATTTTTATGAAATAAGAAACTAGTTGTAAATAATTTTTGAGAAAAATTTGTAGAGATATAAAGCTCGACATAATAGAATTCGATCGGAATAGGTGCAAAAACTGAGAAACGCAATTTACTGGAAACTACGTGAGAATTCATTTAAAAAAAGTCATATTTTGAAGTCGTTCTACGAAGAGTTGTGTCTACGGGCATTCAGTAAATTTTCACGTCAAACTATTCTGCACATTTTCATGTCAAAATGTTCTAGACATTTTCGTTTTATAATGTTAAATTAGTAATATTTGATAGCTAGGTAGATTTGTTTATTTTCAACAATGACTATATAAATATTAGTTAAGGCCACATTCAATATTGTACAAAGAAACGTTTTTTAAAGGAAAATATAGCAAAACGTGAACCATCGTGGTTAATAAAGTACTTGACCATATTGAGTAATATGCCTATCAAAAAAGTAGCAAAGAAATCGAGATTGTTTTTTGGGGGGAAAAACTGTAAAAGAATGCTGAGGATCTGTCACGGTGGATTTCTCTGGTTAATATGGAATTTTTTTTCCCTGTAATCTATGATTGTACCTTGATGATGAAGTCTGTTTTGTAGTTTCATTGTGCAAGAGACGAGAACACTTATAATGAAACATGAAGTTTAAGTCAGCTTAATTGTCTCAGGTAGACTTTTGTAGTGATCTAGGCAAAAATAAACATAATGTTGGTTGTCAGTTCACCGTTGTCTAACTTTACTTGGTGTGCCTGTGGCATGAAGTCAAATGTCGATGAAGGAAACTTGGAGGCGCCACGCACCTCTCGTAATGTTTAACAGGATTGGCCGAGAAAACAATAGAATAAACAACAGAAGCAATGGCCCTAGTCCTGAAAACAATAGAGGTGGATGAGTCCGGGAGCAAATAAAATTAGAAGTTCCGAAGAGGTGCGTGACTACTGGAAACTTGAGTCATTTAATTTTCAAGAATAATTACTTCAATGTTCATTGTTAAGACGTGTTTCGAAATAAACGAAATTACCATCCAGTAAATTTTACTGTTCTTCTAATTTGTCTCAACCAAAACGCTACTAATGTATGGTTTACAGTCAATGAGAAATGCTATCTTGACCAATCTTTTGTACCACGCTCGTGACCACTGAATTTACATACATGTATCTTAAACAAATATGAATATTTAAAGGAAGATTATTGCTGTTCAGAATTAACAAATAAGTGAAATTGAGGCTACATGTAACTGTGTTGACCACGCCCACAAAAGCTTGGCCTCCGAAACAACTGCAACTTTTTCACCATGAGCTCTGCGAGAATAACCGATCAAAACGCACACTCTTAAAGCGACTCCCGCTCACCCGAAGTAAAAGCTATCTAGCAGAGGCTGCGTTATTCTTTACAGAAAACTATATAAAATATTGGATAATGAAGATTCTTATAAAGATTTAGAATTCATCATATCAAAAGTTAATTTTTACTCTTCATAGCTGTACTTCCTTATTCTGTTCCAATCCTGTTCTGTCCTAGATACTTCGAATTTACTATATAGCCTTAATGAACTTATGCAATACGAGTTTCTCTTAAGTAATTCTTCTTTTGCCTTTTCTGCAATACGTTCCTTTGAACTAAGGCTAGCAGATTTCATTTATATTTATTGTTCGTGGCCCGCCTCGATTAGCTTTTGCTACCTGCGGTGCCAGGTCTGTCAGCACTGTATTATGTGCAAAAATGTAACAAAGTTGTCTTGTCTTGTCATGATAACGTCAAAGTATTTAAGAAATCGTTTCGCAGTTTTCCCGTATTTTAGACTTAAAAATCGAACATGTTTTTCAAGACTAAAACAATGCGAGAATGCAAATTTTATAGCTATTGAAAGCGGTTAAGTCTCGAAGGAGCTCTATTTTTTGGCTATTGTTAAGTTAAACTAAGAACGTTAAACTAAGAAGTGTATGCATAATTAAAGTATGAGGTTATACACAAATCTTGCCCCATCCGGTAACGTACGGGTATGTGGCGGAGCCTTCTTCGAAGCGGAATATGAAAACTTGTACATAGATACCCATTGTATTCCAAACCTATTTATCGTAATTTGGAAACAGTTGCCATCAGCAATATTTTTATTGGTTCTATGATCTATAATTTTCCGATAAAAGAATGTATTTTTTATCAGTTCATGTAAGACGACTTGCCTAGGCCTTCTTTCTCCAGTTTCAAAAATCAAAAACAACGTAAGTGATTTTCAATAGTAATTCACCAGAATTCCATCATCTTGACACTCGATCTCTTGATATTTCTCTAGAGCTCAGTGGCGCCCAAATTAGTATCAATGAATGATTGAAAAAATAAGGGGGAGGGGAGGGAGGTAAAACAATTTACGATAAGCTACATCAGCTTAAGCTCTCGTTCTTGTGTAACTTTTAATATTAGGTAGAGAGGGAAGCTCATGGGATGAGATGGGTCTGTTTTGTAATAACTTGAAGCCTGCAAACTAGAATTTAAAAGTCGTTCTCGTACTCAATCTCGTACTCGTACTCAAATCTGAAGTCCCCTATTATGACCATGAAAACAACGACTCGAAGAACGCTTTACGTCCACCTCGTTTTAAATGGTGCGAATTTTTCCACATACTTTATATAATATTGTTTCATATGCTCCAGGCTTTCACCCTGTTAAGTTTTCTCCCAAGTATTACTTCGATAAACTGTGCTTCCAGCTACCGCAAAATGTAACGTGGACCGATGAATAACGCGCGTGATTAGCACGAGTACAGGCACAAATGAGGCAAGATTGGCCCATCATATCTCTTGTGCGAGGATGGTGACCTATCTTTTTTATTGTATTTTTCGAAACAGTGTTTAGTAGGGAACATTCAGAGAAAGTTTTAAAAAAATCCATTGGTAATTTTTATTTCTGAGGAACCACCTTAAGAAATGCTAAGCGATTATATTCATATGAGTCCAAGATCACAGTAAAAGAAGCCATCATTTTGGAGTTGTGACACTAAAAGAATGTTCTGTGTGGTGCACCTCTCAAGGTTTCCAAAACATGGCTGGCAGTCCGAATCAGTTTTAATCAGTTGTTTTAACTCTAGTAATAGTTTGGATTGGCTAAGTTTTTTTCATTCAGTCAACATTAAATGATAACTTACCTAGTAGTTGCAGTTGTCGCAGAAAAGCAGCGCGTGACCTTCCGTCCGGAAATGTAAAATGATTTACCATGATCATCATATATAAACCTAGGGCTAAACTTCAGAATACCCAGCCACTTATTAGCATCTCATTGAATAAGAATAGCAACTATTGTTATATTCCTCGTTCTTCAAAGCACACGGACACATGTAAATGTAGTGGACGGGTATTGCCTGATTTCATACCGTGAGTGACTAGGTACGTGTCTGTAAATTATGGGATTAGCAACTATTGATCCCCATAGTCAGAAAGAGCACACCGAGATTCATAAACTCCCCAAGTTTGGTGTTCATCAGGCTAGTTTTGACTGAGATACAGGCATTTAAAAACGAAAAAAATTTGCAAAGAAATGTATGGAAATGCGGACAAATCCGGACTTTTGTCCGGATTTTGTAGGAGCTTTCGAAAACTAGCGAACATGGCGGATTATTTCCTCCCTATGTGAGGCACAGGCCTCCTAACACTTGAAAAAGAAATTGTTTATGAAGGAACAATTATCGATAACAAGGTAACAATATTGGTACGGTTGTGTTTCAATTTCTTTCGTCTAGTGTCGGTTTCAACTATCGCGCATTATGCGTGAGTCTGAAAGGGTGGGGGTTGAAATCGGGATGCAAACGCACGGCCCCCCTCGGTGAAATAATTCGAAAACATGGCCTTCAGTTCCACCTGTATGCTAAGAAAGAATCTGCTGCTCTGTTGAAAATGGAGGCCTGTGCTAAAGAGATCCATTCATGGATGGCGTGTAATAAACTTAACTCAATTGTGATAAGACTGAGTTTTTAGTTATACATGCCAAACATCGCCCGCGCCCACCAATATACGACATCAAAATAGCTGGTGTTAGGGCAGTTTCAACTGAGTCAGCTAGAGACATAGGAGTAATGTTTAACGATATTATGAATCATGAGCATCAAGTTCAAAATATTTGTAATGTAGTTTTCTTTCACATACACAATTTATCTAAAATCAGGAAATGTCTTACTCATAAAGACACCGAAACGTTTCTTCATGCTTTTGTAACATCCAAGCTGGACAATTGCAATTCATTGTTGGCTGAGCTGCCACAATACTTATGAGATGAGGTTCAGCGGGTACAAAATGCTGCGGCGCGCCTCGTCTCCTGTACTCGCAAATATGACCGAATTACGCCAGTCCTTAAAGAGCTTCACTGGCTACCTGTAAAGCAACGTATAATATTCAAAATATTACTATTTACTTATAAGGACCTGAAAGCTTTAGCACCTCAATACATATCTGATTTCCTAGTACAATATAAACCACCTAGAGCTTTACCTTCTTCTGATAAGAAACTGTTACAAGTTCCTCATTTCAAGCTTAAGACTTACGGAGATAGATCTTTTAGTTATATAGCGCCATATCTGTGGAACCAGCTTCCGGACGCCATACGGCAAGCACCATCGCTTGCGACATTTATATCCAACCTGATGACTCATTTATTTGATCAAGTTTTTAATTAGTCATTACGTTATTTGCTTAACACTTAACTTTTTTTAGTTAGTTGCTGCACATAGTTGTACAGCGCTCTGAACTCTAGCATGGTCTTATAGTATCATCATTTTCATTGTCATTATCATTATGATTAACATTATCATTATCATTATCGTTATCGTTATCGTCATCGTTATTGTTATTGTTATTGTTATTGTTATTGTTATTGTTATTGTTATTGTTATTGTTATTGTTATTGTTATTGTTATTGTTATTGTTATTGTTATTGTTATTACTGGTCGCTTAATTTTAGTCACCTTCTAAGTCTTTCACTTTTTCTTGAACCTCTGAAGTCCAGGGAGTTCACAAAGAATCAAACGAACTTCAGAACTCGTCAAAATGTTTTCCCGCTCTCTGCGAAATTGGCGCGAAAATTAGGCGCGAACTGAAGCAGATGTTAGTGAAACGATACACTTTACATTTTACACGATATTATTCAAATTGCCAAATCTCTGACGACACCACTTTCGGGCCTCTAATCACCTGAAAAGTAACTACCGTATTTCCTCGAATAAAAGCCGGAGCGATTATTTCTATTTTCGCACCAAATGGGGGGCGATTAATCGAGGGAAGGGGATTATTCCAGGGAGGCGATTATTTCAAATATTTTTCACTGGGTCTGGAAGTCGTACCCTAAACTGCAAGTCGTGCCGTGTTTTATCATTCCAAGCAATAAAGGAAAAAGTGAAATACATGAACATTACCATAGAAAAAACTGTAAAAAAAATCGGTGCTTTTGTAACCATTCAGTTGTGAACAATTAAATGAAAGCTTGTCTTTTACCCAAGATGTCAATTTTTAACTTGAGAGGGAGGGGATGAGAGAAAGTAAAAAATGGCGAGGGGGGGGGGGGGGGCGATTATTCGAGGAGGGCGATTATTTTAAACTTTTCGGTCAAAGGGGGTCGATTGTTTGAGGCAGGCGATAGTCCAGTCCCTGAACTCTCCTTTCTTCCCGCCCCATATAGGGGCTGAACCCGGGCGGGCGAAGGAAGAGTCCAGGATAACTTGCATGCGCATGCTCAGAACGAACCAATCAAAAATTACTAGGTCCCAATCACGCTGCTCGCGTCAATGTGTCGCGCAATGCCTTTTATGCTCGCGCTCTGAAAGAAAGCATTTTCTTTGACGTTGATATTGTCGTAAAAAACATAAAAAAGTAAAAATCGAAATATGGTTTATCGTGGTCTGTGCTGTTATCGACGACGAGTACGCGTCATTACTCTCTTCCCAAACATTTTTTTCGTTCTGTTTATGGGTGTTGAGCGATTTTGCAAAGTTTTTGAAAGGAAAGTGTGACGCGCACAAGTAGCTCATTTGCATAATGCAGCGTGTGCTCTTTCAACTCCGAGTCGGTGTTTTCAATTGGCAACAAATCTTGTCAAAGATTTCTTTCGTTATCTTTGGTATTGTGATAAAAAACAAATCAAATGTGGTTTAGCGTGGCACTAGTGAGATTCCACTGATTTGGGATTAATTGACATCTTTTTAATCAATCTCATTGCAGAAATTGTTGCTTGTATATTATCACTCAGAAAATCGCGCCACAAGCCAAATCTGGAAAGTACTTCCAAATATGGTTTTTCCCCCGATTTGGGGGGAAAAAAGGGCAGCGTTCTGAGCATGCGCATGCAAGTTATCCTGGACTCTTCATTCGCCCGCCCGGGTTCAGCCCCTATATGGGGCGGGAAGAAAGGAGAGTGCAGGGACTGATCTAAGCAGGCGATTAATCGAAGGACGGCTAGTATTCGGGGAAATACGGTAACTAGAAACTTTATTTACGACTTTTGGAAATCAGGCCAACAGCATTATTGTATAATGTTCCCTTTCAAGTGTCATTGCCCGGGCCGAAAGAGCATTTTGCCCAAAAAAATACGTAATTGGTCATAATTTCCGCAGCTGTAGGGGGGCTACAGCCGCCCCCCCCCCCCCCCTCCCCCGGCTCGTACGCCTATGGTGTTGAAAAATGACTGGTAAACGAGAAGTATGCGAGAGGTAAGTGGTTTGATACCTGCAGGGTTACAAGGTAATAAAACGAATAAAAAGCGTAAGAAGCCTGGGTAATATGGAGGATTCTTATATGACTTGTGTTTGTAGGCGATACAACGCGCGCTCTGATTGGCTAATTGTCACTGAATTGCAAGGCATTATTTTTCCGTAATGCCCACGGGCCGATTACGGGCTTGCTAAAACAAAGCAAAAAGTAATAAAACATGTAATAAAAAGCCATCTTAATTTTTGTTGTTGGAACCATATAATAAAGAAACTTCATAACCTTGACCGTTCGGTCGTTATGGGAAAATCTCAATCCTCGGTCTACCGTATTGACCTCGCTAACGCTCGGTTAATACGGAAAGGCCTCAGTTTGAGATTTTCCCGTAACGACCTCACTCTCAGATAAGATAAGATAAGATTACTTTATTTATACACGGTTTTTCCATCAGATGATTTAGTTAAATATCTATAATAGTATACCTATCTACCTAACTACAATGAAATTTAATAGTAACAATTCAAATAAAAGAAATAAATAAAAATTCTGCTTTTCAAGGAGGTCGTGTCTAAAATTTACTTAAAATTAAGATATTACTTTAAACTGTGGCGACTTAATTTAGATTTGAAATCGTTCAGTGAAGACGCTTGTCTTAGGTCTACAGGTAAGTTGTTCCACAACTGAGCTCCGCTGTACAAAAAAACTTCTCTTGAGATAATCTCAGTTATTAAGTAGCTAGAAAAAGATAGAAGAATGGAGCTAGGGAAAGAAGAGAAGGGGCAAAAAGACAGGCGCAATGGAATCCTCTTTTTTTCGTACAGTATAAGTAGTAATTACAAGAGAAAAAAAGAGATCATAGTCTCTTGGTAATTAGCAATGTGTATATTCCATATTCTTTAGGGAGTTGCTATTGTCTTCAAAAACAATAGAACGCAAACATAATTATCATTTTGCATGCATAATAAATGTGTGGGGTTATACGGAAATCTTTCCAGTACATTTATTTCGCAGTGCACTGTATGATTACTCCAAAGTTCACAAGTCCTTACAATGCCATTCCTGATTGTAGGCGCTAGGGCTTCTGGGACATTCTAGGGACTGTCCCAGATCCCCAAGTTGCCAGTCACTGTTTGCATTCTGTCGCTTCAACGAGGACTTAATTTCTATTTGGTGAAATTCTGGAAAAAACAAGTCATTTTTACAGCAAGGTTAGCTCAGAGACAATCATTTGTATTTTTTCTGACAGCAGGAATACGTTTCTTTAGTGTTTGACGAGACATTGATCTGTTAACTGCAGTAACATCACTTCCGCTTTCGAATCCATGAGTTGCATATTTGATAGTTTCCACAGAGCATTCGGTATTAATTATTGATCTTGTCATCTTACAGGTCTCGATTCGTACAATTTACAGTTAAGGAGTAATTTTTCATCGACTGACACTCATTTCAGGTAAGCATCGTAGAAAACTTGCGACTTAGAATTTTACGATAACTACAGAAATTCACGCGCGCTCATTGGCTAATTTTTATTGTCAATATGCGGACAGACACATAAATTTAAAATTCATGCGACACTTCAGCGAGCGAGAGCGGGCAATTCGACAATTTGTTATCGTAAAAAACAAATTGATGTCAGTTTTTAATGTGTCTGCCCTGTTATTGACAATGAATTTCATCATAACATTATCAAAGTAGTATGCGGATCCACTTGGCTATCACCTTGTGGATCCACAGCTACTTTGACAATGTTATGGCGAAATTCATGACCAATAACAGGACAGACGCATAAAAAACTAACGTCAATTTGTTAAGTTTATAAATCAAGTTCTGAAGCCCCCCACCTACATGTACGCCTTGCAGCTTTTCCCCTGGATCTGTCTTATGTCTGACTTATTTCTGAATCAAGGATCTTTCAGCCTCTTGATAGTCCGTTGTTAGCCCTGACTACTTTAACTAATACTCATTGCAAATTGCGTCCGAAAATCGATCTTTATTGCACTGTGTGGCTGGTGAAGGGAGGGGAGGGGGGGGTGGTAAATTGTAAATGTACTTGAAATTAGAAAGGTTATTAGTGTAAAAAAACGAGAGGACATGACTCCTTGAAGCCTCGTTTAAGAAATCAGATATTTTTTAAAATCAGCATTAAATTTTCAACATAAAGATAACTTTGAATACCTCAGCTACCTCAAAAATAATTTTACAACGAACAGCAGAACAACTTTGAATGGTTTACAGGCTACAAAAGTTATAAGCAACAATACATTACTCTGTTCAAGTGACTAAAATTATATCAAAAATTGATTTTAAAGACAACAAATATTACATGTATCAGAGTGTAATAATTTGTTCATATAAATTTTAGGCTTTTTGGCAAGTGAACAAATAATTCAAAGAGCTCACTATTTTGCATTAAGTTTTTATACCAATTTAATTAGTAGTTTTTTTCTTTTTATTTAGTTATTTACTGTTAGATAGATAAATAAATAAATAAATAAATAAATGAAATGGGAATTTGTAGTGGCATTTCCACGAAGTGGCTCTTCATCCACTGTTTCCAGATTGAATTAGAATTTAGAAGTGTTGATTTTTGTGGAGGGAGGAAAACCGGAGAACCCGGAGAAAAACCCTCGGAGCTGGGATTAGAACCAACAACAAGCTCAACCCACATATGACGCCGGGTCACAGCAGTGGGAGGTGAGCGCTCTCACCACTGCGCCATCCCGTGGCCTAATCACTGATGCACTGAGTTAAGAAAATTAATTATAATGCCCTGATAAAATGTAAATATTGTTACTGTACATAATTTAATTACATAGATCATTTTCATCGATAAACAAAAGGTAAGAGTTTTTTATTGAGTCATAATTATTTCTAAGCTTATTAGATGCTTTCATTTCCCTTTTCAACATATAATCAGGGCATCTAACAGGATGTGGTGGTGCAGATCTGCATAATTCAACTATCCAATATCCAGTTTTCCTTGTCTTATTTAATGCCTGGTTACTAAGCTTCAGTGGAAAAAAAACTATGGAAAAACTGTGTTGAACGAAAAAATACCTGTCCACGAATGGCGGCAAATGTCAAACATGTCATGAAGGAGTTAAATTTCTCGGAAAGACATTAATGTGTATTTTACACATTTGAAAAAAAAGCCTAGGGAACAACTTAATTAATTTTAGAAATTGCCACATAGTCCGGGGTCTTTTTCGCATAATCATCACTTTCTTCCGCATAATTTGCCATTTTTTTCCGCACCCTATCAGATGGCTGGTATAATGTACATGTAATGCATAGACTGTCTTGTAATCCAATTTGTTCCAACAGGCCTTTCTGAAAACAATATTTAAAAAAGAAATTAAGATACTTATTACCCGGTATTTAAACACCAATAAAACATGAAATCTTTACACATGAATTGAAATAGCATGTTATTTTTTCATGCAAAAAGATCACTGTCATCGCTGTAAGTTACATAATACACTGTAAATCCCTTAAATTACATTTAAATATGTTGATCTATCATCATAACATTATTCATGAAATCTTTCTTGGAAATCTCTGGCAATATATCCTCAGTCACATGTATCTTTGGAAATCTTTGGTAATCATCGGAAATTTTACAAAAATGTCCAGAAGCATTCATCTGGCTTGTGGAAATCTTTTAGAGAATCTTCAGAAATTTTCTGAAAGTGTTTGGAAATGTTTGAAAACTTGTTAAAACGACATCATTGGTCTGTAGGTCTATATGGAATTTCTCTTCTTGTGGTCAACTTGATATCTCTCACTCTTTTACTGTGCCCAATGGTGAGATATTGAGTTGAACACTCAAAGAGAAATTCCATATCTACGCACATCCATGTATTTAATTCTCTATAAATTTAACAAATTCCAGTAAATTGACACCATCACCAAAGCAAAATAGTCATTGTCTGATAAGGACCTCTGATTGTTATTCTTTATAATAATTAGTGCTTTTTAATTTAATTACAAATCAAAATATTTACAGTTGTACTGGCTTTTTGGCACCTAAAGTTAAAGGTATTTTTTGTACATGTTAGCTGGTGACAAATAACTTAGTATAATTTCTATTGAATCTAGTTCTAATCATGAGTGTTGTTATGGTTTCATGTTCAGGTCCAAGGTGTCAAACTACATGCAGGCTGTGAGTTAATGTGTACTTTTAACAACATTCAGGTATTATACATTGTAAGTTAATTGTTAATAAATTAACCCTTTCACTACCAAGGACGTACTTATAGATTTTACTCTGTCTAACGCCACATGATTTTACTTGTCAAAGGGAGACCCCTTGGTAGTGAAGGGGTTAATAATTTTATGAAAGACATTTAACGTTCAGCAACTCTGGAGAAATGAGACATCCAGGTCTGATTTCCTTTTCTTGATATCAAGAAAGGGAAATCAGACCTGGATATCTCATTTCTCCAAAGTCACCGAATTAAATTTACCCTTAAAGCTTGGTGAGATCAAAGAAACATGATGTGCTGTTGAAGTTTTTGTTACAATAAGATACAAAATGTTGGTATTTACTGTACCTAAACATGACCAAAAAGCCAGCTGTGTCACAGGTCAGTGTGAATTACCAGGACAGGGCTTCTGATTGGTGTATGGTATGACAACATACTTACGTCAATAACACTGCTGAATAGATTTACTAGTTCAGTACATCAAATCCACTTTGTCATGACCTGTAGCATTCCTATAGCATACCTTGTTATGGCAACATCCAAGATTTCCAGGGCATAACTCGACAGACTACTGAATCCTGTAAATCCTCAAATTTAGCACTTCCACCTACTTAGTGAATAGGTGCCCCCTTTGAATAAGTGCAGGGCTAAAAACTTCCATTTTGGCTAGTGAAAATTTATGAGCACTGGAGGCCCAGATTAAACCAATTAAAAGTTAAATTTTCAATTTTTTCACAGAGCAAAATTGAGTCATAGGGTGCAGAATTTAAAACACTGGCTGAAATAAACATCATATATAATTTATTGACCCAAACAAGAATCAAGAGCGCAAGCTGAGAGAATGACTTGATGCGATGATTGATATTAGTAAGAGTATCTGGCTAGTGAATCAAACCTGTCACTAGCCACTGGGTTAGCAAGCTGAAAAGTTAGTCTTGCGAGCCCTGAAGTGCCCCTCTTATCGACAAAAATTTAATATTAATTTTTAGTATAGTATTGGTCGTGCTGTATCGCAAGCAAGTGATTATCAACTCACTCAAGCACTCACTCATCACATTGACCAATTAGCAACGGATAGTGAAGCTCTGCTGGTTCATTGTGTAGTTCCAGAAAATATCCATACCCCCACCATGGAGGGAATTTCATGCAAATGCCCCCTCCTCCCCGGAATTTTCATTTTTTGAATGCAAAAATAACCCCCTACGCCTCCGGAATTTCCACAAGTTTTATGTACACCCCATACCCTGTAGAAAAAATAGTTTTGGCAAGAAATTAAAGTGCATTAAAGTTAAAGTTAACATTCCATTAACACTTAGCCATCTGCATTGCATGTCAGTGCTCGAAGTTAACTTTTAGCTCTGGTATTCCACTGGACCAGTAGGCTTAGAATTTACTGGTCTCGGGAGCAAAGTTACTGGTCCGCAGTCCTGCAGTCAATGAATCAATATTAAACTAAGTGTTTAACTAAAGGTCCGCAGTCCTGCACTCAATGAATAAGTATTAAATTAAGTGTTTAAAAACAGAAGTGCTACCGCGGTCCACGGTCTCGCGGTCAGTGAATAAGGTATGAAGTAAGCTCTAAACTTGAATGTTACCGCGGTCAGCAGTCCCACAGTGGATAAAGGTATATTCATGGTTTTTAGATACATCGTTATGTTAATTATCACGACTGTGGAACTTTTGTAGCAGCATTTGAAAACACATAGTAAGTGGCCGGGTATTCTGAAGTTGAGCCTTGCGTTCCACGATTGCTGAAATTTCAGTGTTTTCTTGATCGGAGCTGCAGCAGGCCTTGTAGGTGTCGTGTTACTCTTTCGATCTTGCTTTCCTCCGAAGAAAGTATTCAGTGAGCTTTGAACTTGTTTTCATTTGGACGTTAGAGCAAGTTGTATTTTGAATGAAAATATAGATGCCATCAAGTTTTGAAAACACGGAAAGGAAACCCGTCATATTCCCACAATGCAGTTCATTTCAGAGTAGAACCCACAGTATTACCTGCCAGGAGAATGCCTTGTATTTTTCCTCGATGTTTTTGAAGCGTTTGTTTTCGGAAGTTCTTTGTTTGCTTTGTCTCTTTTAGCCCTTTGTTGCAAGATATAAATTAAAGCAATTATTTATCGGGGTAACTTTACTCGTCAAGAGGACTAGTGGCTAAAAAACTCACTCGTTTTGGCCAATTTTTACTCGTTTTCAACGAGTGGACGACCGTTAAGTTCGAGCACTGTCATTGCTGTTTATTCTCGATCAATCCTAACATCTGAAGATACAGTGTACAAGTTTGTAAAACCGTAACATCATTTCTACCTTTATAAAGAAACTCATTTTCATGAAAGAAATCGACTGCCACTCAACAGCTTCCAAGAGAAATGAGAAAACGAACTAAGCCAGTCACCAGTGCTTTTCAGTCCACATGGAGATTCCATAGTGACAAGTTATGGTGGCCATTTCCAGTCCACGTAACGGCACGTTCTTCGCGGTTCCAAAGTGCTTTTTGAAGAAAGAAAATTCATTGAAATATAATGCGATTCAAATACAAGTATTCAAGCTACTATTTTTCATATGAAAGATCTACTTAGTAGGTAAGAAAGGATTTTTTAAACCAAACCGTTCTATCCCCCTCCCCTCTGGAATTTCCAATTCCTTCCATGGTAGGGGTATGGGTATTTTCTGGACCCACATATTGCCTAACACCCAACCAACCTTGTGCATCTGCAGGGCCTAGACCAGCTAAATGGGTTCAATTGTGTAGTCCCAGAAAATAACCATACCCCCCCTCCCCCCCACAGAAGGTGGTTGGAAATTCCGAAGGGGAGGGGGAGTAAGAGGCTAAAATTTCCGAGGGTTGTGGGCGCTCAAGTCTAGCCTTTTTTCCAGAGGGTGGCAAACAGTTCGTAACGAACAAAACAATACTTACGTAAATTGTTTTAACAATTGGAAAAGGAATAGCACTAAATAAATTACTTCTCCATTAATTTACTCGAGCTTAAATGTGTTTCGTCAATAATGTTTGTGTTTTCGCTGTGATTTTCCTGCTATATCCCCAGAAGAATGATGATGGCCTCTTGTACACGAATTGGAACCAATACAAAATGGCTGACGGAAACAATTGATCTCCAGATCCTTTCCTTGTGCTCTCAACCTTCTGGAGGCTCGGCTGCTCATCCAGTAATTTTACTTGCGGACGATGCTACATTGCTTGAATGTTCGTATCAGCTAAGGTCAACAATGTCAGATCAAGGTGTAAATTATATCACATGTTAATTAGCACAAATAATTTATGGAAGACAAGCAAGGTAAATGTTTTCAACTGCGTTTTCCAAAAGACACACCCTGAACACAAAAAAAGCGTACATTTGTAGAGTCTATAGATATACTGTAGTTACAGTTACGGTTTTTGTGACATGATTGAGAGTCTTAAGCACTCAAGGAAATTATGCACTTAAACTACTGTATGCAACAATTTAGCCGTATTTTAAATTAATTAATGTTACTGGAAGAAATCAAACATTGGAAAGATTTTTTTCCGGATCAGTAAAAGGATAAATCTTAAATAACATAGCAAAGAAATAAAGCAAATTGATTTTACCTCTTTGAGCTGTCAATTTTCCACATATAAGACAACTTGGAATTTACGAGGGGCTCTGAACTGATGAGGGTAAAGAAAAAACGGAAATTCCAGAGGGGACGGGGAGTCTTCGCAAAGCGGGGTTAAAACGAAAAAACCTTCGGTGGGGGGAGTAAGGATATTTTCTGGAACTACACATTACAGTGGGACCCCGTTCATGCGATCACCTTTAGGCCAAGGAAAATTGGTCGTATTAATGGTGTAGTTGTATTTAAGAGGTTCTTTAAATAAGAAAATGACTGACTGCATGAGCATTGCCTTGGGCCAGAATAAAGTGGCTGTTATAACAAGGTGGTCGTAAGGCGGGGGTCCACTGTATGTGGTTCTTGAAGAGAGACTGGATCCTTCTGAGACTCCTGAGGGACTGACACATACATATTATAGGCATTAACATGCCTATGTTAAATTACTCACTGTATATTTTAAAAGTCTCAACGAGTCTCAAAGTTTTAAATAATACTACCACTCTATGCAGGGTAATCTGATTCAGTGTAAACACACTAAAATGCATTTATTAATATTTTTCTCCTTGAGGGTTAATACTAGCTTTGCAATTGGGCTGGCTATATGCGTTGGGGTTAATACACCCTAAGGCACAGTAATGTACATGGATCATTGTGTCCTCCTAATTTTTTCAAAAAGAGGGTCACACACTAACATGCATGTTTGCCTGTATTATTTTTAGAGCCTGACCAATTAAATCTGAATCAAAGTTTCTAATAACTTAAAGGTAAGTTTCAAAAGGAATTTTTTTCAAGAGTTTTCTTCTTTGTAACCAGTGAAGGTCACTGAAGGGACCATTAAATAAGCAATAGTTAGAATATACAAATTTTTATCCCCATCAATATCAACCAATTTCCCAGGCTCTCTCTCCTCTGCCTCCCTTGGTCATTGGGATAAAGGCTCTGGTTGCAGCTTGTCATGATCATGATCAGAATCTGGGTGGTAAAAAAGTCTGTTGGGCAGGAGGGATGGCAGTGAGAGTTGTTTGTTGCTGTGACATTAACTCTGTGAGTTTCAAATCCTCAAGTAGTAGCTAAAAACTACTCACTCTAGTGGGATTCAAAGTCATTCATGCTGTCTCCAAAATATACCGGAGAAGACTTCCATCCACAAAGAAGTTTTGCTGCCGAATAGAGCACAAATTTTTTGATGTTTAATTAGAGCGTGTAAAATGACGCCCACTGAATCAAAGTGAAGCAAGATGGGTCAGTCTCTTGATCTTTGATTTTCGGAGGTAATTTATGTTTTTCTTTATGTGGTATTTTGATTGTTAAAATGTATTTCTGTCACACAGCTGATTAGCCAAGTATTCTGACATGCATTTGATTAACATCGCACAATGCAAAATGATCGTTTACAGTTTTGTTAACAGGATCTTTCACTTAGATTTCATGTACATCAGGTTTATGTAAGAACATTTACGTGTATCAAATTTCCTAGACCGATGCTAAAACACAGTTCCTGGCATAGCTTAATAATTATAGTTTGCAAAGTGGTTAACAAAACAATGTTTTGTTTAGTGAACAATGTGCTGTGAGTTTCATTTAGGCAACATTAAACAGAGAAACAGTTTTACTTCTTTAAGAGTAAATTAACTGGCTGAAATTGAACTTAGGGTGATACTTCGATCAATACACTGGATATAAATTTAAATATATTTCTTCTGACCTGTGTGAAGTGGAGAATTTTAAAGGTGTATTTATTTACCTGTGAGTAGTTATCATAGCGATGACCAGCAATCAGCTTTCTTTCTGTTCAGTTGAGATCAACAGAAAACTATGCGAGTTGTTTCTACCCTGGTGGAAATGTTTGTGACACAGGTGGTCACATGACCAGTCCCAACCAGGGTCTTTCTCCCAATGACCAAGGAAGGTGGAGGAGAGAGAACCTGGGAATGAACGCTATGTAGCTTGCGGGGTCGTTTGTACTAGCTAAATACTAAATGAGATACATGTGTATCCACCAACTATAACTAGAAAAACTACACTGAAGATCTTAGAAATCTAAAAGTCTGCAATCAAATATGTATATATATACACATTCAAACTCTTAAAAACTGAAATTAAATGACTGTACAAGTTGACAGAAATATTGCCTTGAAATTAAAGTTATTAAAAATGTCTGGAGATTTAAGTTTCCACCTATTCAACAGGCCATTGTGTTTCTGTGTTACAGTATTCCACAGGGATGAACCTCTGTATGATACAGAATCTTTCACTTAGTGAAAACTGAACCGCGGAACTATCAAGGAGTTGCTTGCCTGAGTTAAAGAACTTGAGACACGGTTCTATGTGATATTATCAGTAATGATATTGTCAAAATGCATATGCTGGACAATCTGTCATTATATGCCTTATGTGTGAAGATAAAAATAGAAGTTAGTTAAAAATAATTAACCGATGAAGAAAGAAAGTGGACCATTGTGCTTTGCCAGAAATTTCCAGCGTAATTTGTGCCAAATGTATTTTTTTGGTATAGCTTTTACACATTAACTTCTAAGTATAACTGAAAATGACATCTTTGATTTCAGCATGTGCAGAGAAGGAAAGTAAAGTATCCTTGGTTGGCTTTCTTGAGGGAGAGTGGTAAGGTGTCTGGAATTATGGAATTGTGTTAAATCAGTGCGTAAAGGAGACTACCACAAATAGAGTCAACTCCTTGCAGTATGCAGCTTAGCTTGCTAGCAAGCTGTACAGGAGATTGTATTAATGTATGTCACACACTTGACAGATGACAGAGAGATTCTGAGGGAGAGAAATTAACTATAATTATTTGAATGAACAGTTAAAGCTTATTTATTTGTCCTGGTCACTAAACCTGTTGTGTTAAAATTAAGTCCCAACCTGACTTGGCAGCTCTCACAGAGCTATTAGAAGTCTACCTGTGATTTTGTAATTGATTATTTGATTATGAAAGAATAGTAAACTCTTTGGATAATATGGCTGCTATGAATTGTGTGAGACAGGGAAAATGAAGCATAAAACAGATTTACTTTTATAAATTGTAATCAAATGTTATTCACAAGATGTTCTTTAGATTGATTTACCTGTACCAATGAGAGGCCTACGCTGAGACAATGATACGAAAACGAAAATGAAGTGCTTTTTTGTATGTCCTGCCACTAAATCTGTTGTGTTAAGCCCCAATGCGATGTAACAGCTTTAGGAGAGCTAAGAAGTGCGCCTGTGATTTTGTGATTGATTATTTGATTATGAAAGAATTAGTAAACTCCTTGGGTACTATATTGGCGTGACTTCTATGAATTTTGTAAGACAGTGAAAATGAAGCATAAAGCATATTTACTTTTAATAAATCGTAATGAAATGTTATTCACAAGATCTTAAAATCAATGAGAGGCTTCCGCTGAAAACGAAAAAAAAGGTCTTTTTTGTTATGTCCTGCATGAAAACACAGGTACAGTCAAGGAACTTCATGTAAGCCTCACTACAGTGTCTCTGGATAAACATGGCTGCTGCTGCACCTTCACCCCTGGCCAGCTCTGTAGAGAAGACAAATGGAGCCAAGCTGAGCAGACTTCTTATTGATGGCGGAACAACGGTTCTAAGGATTGTTTTTGATAGATATCATCCTCCTGCAAACCTGGCTGCTAGTCTTAATGCAAACTGTGTTATTCTGACCAATCTTTCCAAGAAAAAGGTTTTACATAAACCTCAGTGGGATCTACTGTTCCCACCTGGTGGAGCCACACCAGACTCCAAAACATTTGATATCACTCTTCTGTTCCTTCTTCTGACTAATATTTGTGGACTGTCCCCTCCCCTCTCAGGGTGGCACAAACCACCACCTTCAAGTGACACCTCTCTTGAGGCTAATCTTACTCGTGTTAAGCTGTATCGTAATGAGCTGTATGGTCACGTGACGTCCACAGGTGTTCAAACAGCTGTGTTTAACGTCAAATGGCAGGAAATAAGTGCTGTTCTTGTAGCTCTTGGGTTGAATCCGGTTGAGGTGGTCAGAGTAAAGTCAGAGCCTTGCGGGGAAGATTATATCAGTGCTGTGATCGATTGGGTCAAAAGTGACGAGGGCGTTAAGTCACAGCTAGGAGAACTACGTGAGAGGCAACAAGAAGCACGCCAGATGCAAAAGGAAGACCACAACACTCTTCAAGATACACACCAGGCAGTTGAAGATCTAAGGAAAATCAACCAAGACACAAACCAGGTAGTCAAGGAAGTTTTGAAAACCCATCAAGAGCTACAACAAGACACCGCTGAAAAACTACGCCAGACACAGGAAGAAGGCCGTGAAACAATTCAAAAGTTACATCAGACACAGAGCAAAACACAACAAATGGTCCAGGGTGTAGTGAAGACCCAAGAGGAGCATTTCAAAACTTTGCGGCGAGAAGTGAAGCAAGCTGTTGACAGCTTGAAGAGGGAAGAGATGCAGGAGCAGAAGACAAGTCCTACAGAATCTTGCCAAGTCGAGTTCAAAGGAGATATTGAGTATCTTGTGGACGATATCAAGAAGGCACTCGTGAGTGGGTGTTTAACGAAGTTGAAAACTGGTTAGACGACAGGAATTCTGAAAACCGCGTAATGGTGATCAGTTCAAATGCAGGCATGGGGAAGTCGGTCATCTCTGCTGTTATCTGCAAAAGAATGCAAGAAGCTGGCAGACTGTCAGGAAGCCACTTTTGTCAGCATAACAATGCTCGTTACCGAAATCCTCAACTGATGCTTCAGTCCTTGGCCTGTCACTTGTATCATGCCTTGCCAGAGTACAAACAAGCTCTTGTGAAACAGCTGTCAAGAAATCTGGGTAAAGATCTTAACAGCATGGGTGTGGAAGAACTGTTTGCGCTGCTTTTCAAAGAGCCTCTAAGCACTGTTGCTGATCCTGGAAAGAACATGCTCATGGTGATAGATGGCTTGGACGAAAGTGATTACCAAGAACGCAATGAGCTACTTGATGTTCTTGCAAACCACCTTTGCAAGCTTCCATGTTGGATTCGATTCCTTTGTACGACCCGACCAGAGAGGAGCATTGCAGAAGAATTAAAACATTTGAAGCCATTTCAACTGGAATCAAATGATGATAAGAATATGGAAGATATCAAGCGTTTCATTGAAAACAGGACACGACATCTGATTAAACCAGAAAAGAAACGCGTCATTGTCGAAAAGCTTGTCGAAAAATCTGAAGGGCTCATGCTGTACGCCTATTTTCTTGTTTTATTTATTGAAGAGAATAAGTCAGTTCTGGACCAGGGAAATCTTGATGATAGCTTACCATTAGCAATTTCTTCAGCCTACCATTCTTATTTCAAACGACTAGAGAACGAACTTAAGAAGGAAGTCGGCGTCAACGAGGAGGATTTTCTGAACCTTCTTTCTGCTGTTATCGCCTCTCAGGAGCCCATGCCAATTGACTTTGTTTCTAAACTATTGGGACCCAATGCCAGCTCACCACTTGCAAGGCGGAAAGTACTTAAAGCTATTAGCAGTGTGTCCTCACTTCTTCCTATTCGTGATGGCTGTCTCCATGTTATTCACAAGTCAGTTAAAGACTGGTTGACAGACACATCTAGTTATGGAGAGCATGACTTCACCATAGACGAGAAGGACGGTCATCGTATACTTGCAAGCCTCTGTTCCAATGAACTTGATCATCTGAAGCAGAAAGGTGTTTGTGACGCACAGTTTAGCGCTACAGAGAAGTATGCGCTACATCATGGTGTACGACACATGTTACAGTTGGATGAGAATCCGGGATCGCGGAGCCTGGAGGAATGTGTACGAACATACGTGACAGACTTAGAGCTTTTGTATAGAAAGATCTCTGTAAACAATTCAATAGCAGCTGAAGAAATTTTATGGCTTCAAAGTCAGGAACTTTTTCGAACCCTGTCAGCAAACACCAGAGACTTACTGAACACCTTAATAGTCCTTTTAAGGAAGCACTTCAGCACTTTTACAGATCATCCTCACGTAGTTTTCCAAACCTTGCTGAATGAGGGAGGGCCAGTCTTATCTCATATGTCTTCAAACATATTGCAGCACAAATACCCTGAAATACCTTACCTGGAATTTGTGAACAAGCAAATGCAGCAGGGAGCTGTTCTAGCCCATTTCCAATGTTCATCTCGAGTGG
>JAHPZR010004118.1:0-15841 GCA_019787425.1 Platygyra sinensis
CAGCCTAAATACTTACGTTTCATTTTCATTTGAGCGGTGTCTTTGGTCTTATCTTCTCCCTGCCTTCGTTTGTATTCGTGTTCCACTGACACACACTAAATGTGTCGCATGTATCTTCTCTGCGCGCTCTCTTCAGACTCCGTGTAATTATACGTCAGGTTGTATAGACACATATGTTCTGATCTGGTTCGCACTGTTTACAATCATCCGGCGTCCTTCAGTTCGTTTCATTCTCTAATCATATTGTTTCAGCGAAACGTCTACGTCACTCATAAGCTTCAACGGTGGATTTTTTCCTTGTAATACTGTTCCCGATTGCAGCGCGTGTGGTGTCCATCTTACTGGTTCTGTGTGTGTGTACATGAGTACTGGCCTGTGCGTAATCTGTCTTTCTTCTGTGCTCTTTCACCCGTTATGTTGTTGTGTCGCTCTGGCTATATATCAATATGCACACACATTTGGAGTTCGTCGTTGTACTTGAGCGCTGCGTTTAGTGAATCTTTGGCAGTTCTTAGCTCAGATTCCTGTAGCTTAAACGAGGCTTTTAGCTCCGCAACTTCATTGTAAAGTTTGTTCATTGATTTCAGAAGATCTTTCAGTATTGCATGGATATCCGAGAGGTCGGTGTGTTGTCTTCTCGTTCCCACTACTTCTGAAGGTTCGAAGTCTGCGGACCGCCATGTTGACCACGTTTAGATCTGCATTTCTTCGTCATAGACCCTCTTTCCCCTCGCTTGTTTTTACCACTTGTCTTAGGGGGGCATATCTTTTACACTACTCTCATGCTGTTGTTGAACTTTTTCGTCTGGTTCTGCAGAGTTTTGAGGGAAGACGCCTTCCTTCAGAAGAAAGCGGGCCGTCGTCGGCCAGCCCGCGCATGCTCTCTAATAGGTCATTGTAAAATGAATTGACACGAGTTTGTTCAATTGAATGTAGAACACTTTACTTTTCACCGTACAGTACAAACATTCTGGTACATGTGGCAACTGTAAGTAATTACAAATGTACCGTCATAAATAGTTGAAATGCAAACATTCTTCACATTGAAAGCTAACAAGTCCCAAGCGAAAGAGATCAATGCTTGCTAATCGAAAAGAAGATCCCAAGTTGAGTTAACTTCGATGTACGATAACAACGCAGATTAGCCGGGAAATAAATACCGTAGCACGTATGATTTGTTGGACTTTGTTCTGGACCCAAGGGGTTCTGTACTATTGTGACAAGTCGTTAATGTTTAAGTTAGGGATTTTATGACATGAGACTTCAATTGCGAGCCCACTCGTTTAAATTTTGAAACAACCGCACGAAACCCATTTTGTTCGCATCATCAAATATTTCGTGAGAAAGAAAACCATTCAAATGTCAATGTGCCGTGCAGTGGTTTTCTTTTGCATTAGGCGTTCATTTCATTTTTCGCAGTAACTTGTGTGGATTTATTTTCCTTTGAAAAAGAAATGATCAAATAATAAAGATTATTTTGGGTATCTTTAACCATGAAAAAGCTTTTCTATACAAATAATCACTTTCGACCGCAGATCGGAACGTTCAGCGCAACTGTAGAGGAACGGTCATTATCTATAGCCGGCTAAAGGTAGTAATTAACATTTAGCTGATCTCCCCTTAATGTTATTTTATTGAAGTATCCCCCTCATAGCTAGTAATAAATTTCGTGCTCCCCCACCATCAATCTCTTCGCATACATATTCACCTTTTGACTTGTATATTTAGTGCTTGGTAACGGTAATATGACAGTAACATTTCTGACTATGATGAGAGGGGTACTCCCTTATAAGAGGCTACTGGGGTTGTGCCGCTGGATGGGGTCGCATTTTCACGACTGGATTGACTATAATGGGGTTACATTTTTAGTGGAGTTACTAGAATGGAATCGCACATTTTCGGGATTTCTGGCATAAGAAAATTCTGGTAAGCAGGGATTTAAACATAGGAAGATTCGCGGTTAAAAAATGGTTCGTGCTGTTGTTTCAAAATTTAACAGTGGGCTCGCATTGAAGTCCATTCATGAAATCACAATTTAAACATTAACGACTTGCACAATAGTGCAGAACCCCTGGGTCCAGAACAAAGTCCAACAAATCATACGTGCTACGGTATTTATTTCGGCTAATCTGCGTTGTTATCGTCCATCGAAGTTAACTCAACTTGGATCTTCTTTTCGATTAGCAAGGTTACATTTTTAGTGGAGTTAGGCTAGAATGGGATCGTACATTTTCGGGATTTCTGGGATAAGAAAATTCTGGTAAGCAGGGATTTAAACATAGGGAGATTCGCGGTTAAAAAATGGTTCGTGCTGTTGTTTCAAAATTTAACAGTGGGCTCGCATTGAAGTCCATTCATAAAATCCTAACTTAAACATTAACGACTTGCACAATAGTACAGAACCCCTGGGTCCAGAACAAAGTCCAACAAATCATACGTGCTACGGTATTTATTTCCCGGCTAATCTGCGTTGTTATCGTACATCGAAGTTAACTCAACTTGGATCTTCTTTTCGATTAGCAAGCATTTGATCTCTTTCGCTTGGGACTTGTTAGCTTTCAATGTGAAGAATGTTTGCATTTCAACTATTTATGACGGTACATTTGTAATTACTTACAGTTGCCACATGTACCAGAATGTTTGTACTGTAGGTGAAAAGTAAAGTGTTCTACATTCAATTGAACAAACTCGTGTCAATTCATTTTACAATGACCTATTAGAGAGCATGCGCGGGCTGGCCGACGACGGCCACGCTTTCTTGTGAAGGAAGGCGTCTTCCCTCAAAACTCTGCAGAACCAGACGAAAAAGTTCAACAACAGCATGAGAGTAGTGTAAAAGATATGCCCCCTAAGACAAGTGGTAAAAACAAGCGAGGGGAAAGAGGGTCTACTGACGAAGAAACTGCAGATCCTAAACGTGTCAACATGGCGTCCGCAGACTTCGAACCTTCAGAAGTAGTGGAACGGGAAGACAACCAACCCGACCTCTCGGATATCCATGCAATACTGAAAGATCTTCTGAAATCAATGAACAAACTTTACAATGAAGTTGCGGAGCTAAAAGCCTCGTTTAAGCTACAGGAATCTGAGCTAAGAACTGCCAAAGATTCACTAAACGCAGCGCTCAAGTACAACGACGAACTCAAATTGGAATTGAAAGCGACCAAACAACGGGTGAAAGAGCAGGAAGAAGAAATTTACGAGCTCTACGAAAGTATGGACACGCTCGAACAGTATACAAGAAAAAATTCCCTTGAGATTGAGGGTATTCCTGAAAATATTTGTAACGACGAAGACGCGGTTTTGAAAGTCGCAGAAATTCTGAACGTTAACGTAAAGCGAGAAGATATCGACATTTGTCATAGAATCAAGAGGAAAAAGACAAGACCCATTATAGTAAGATTTGTTAGCCACAAAGTTAAGAGGGCACTCTACAAGCAGCGGGTTCAACTAAAGAATATCAGCTTCTCGCAGCTCTTCCCGAGCGCATCTGCGGCGGCAAGAGCTTCAACGAACCGCATATTTATCAACGAAAATTTAACAACATACAGACGAAACCTGGTGCGTTTGGCCAACGAAAAGAAAGAAGACGGATTACTTAAAGGAGTGTGGACTGTAGACGGAAAAATCTTTGTCAAGACTTCGCCTGAGGGTAGGCCGATCCGAATTAACACAGAGGATGATTTATTGAATCTCTAGTTTAACATGAATTGCTGTCAGGTTGCCACCAGTACGAAAGCTATATAGTAAATGAGGGAAGTCTCAAGGTTGTCTAAGAAAGCGTAGCGAGAAGTTCGATCTCTTTAATTTTTCTTTAGTTTATTTAGTTTGTTGTGTTTGTTACTGTTATTATTTTTTTGTTTTGGTGGGTGGCTGTTTTGCCAAACTACACAAACACATTCCAATGCAAAGTAACTTAATTTGCAAAGTCATCTCACTTAACGTAAGGGGAATACGGGATCAAACGAAGAGAAGGAGCATCTTTTCATATTTAAAAGATCAAAAGGCAAGCATTTACTTTCTTCAGGAAACTTATTCTGAGCTAAAAGACGAAACAATTTGGCAAAACGAATGGGGTGGTAAAATGTATTTCTCCCATGGGTCTCGACACAGCAAAGGCACTTGCATATTAATAGACCCTTCAATAATCTATAGTGTACAAAACTCTTTTAGTGATAACTCAGGAAGAATTGTTCTCATTACAGTCAGTATAAATGGGCAGAAAGTTTCATTCTGCAATATCTATGCACCTAATAATCCATCGGAGCAATTAGAATTTATCCAAGAACTGAATAATTGTATCATTGACAAATCTGAATTGACCAACCTCATTGTTGGAGGCGATTGGAATTGCACATTAACAAAAAAAGATAAAAAAGGTGGAACACCGTGGAAACCAACACAATTCAGGCATTTACTTTTGATGACAATGGAAATTTTTGATCTAATAGATATACAAAGAGCTCGTTACCCAAATTTGAATACTTATTCCTATGTATCCAAGGCCTTAAATGTAAAATCTAGATTGGATTTTATTTTAATTGCAAAGAATCTTTCGAAATTCGTCAAAAACACCGGAATTAAGGCCTCGATAGCTCCGGATCACAAAACAGTTCATCTTTGTTTATCCTGGCCAAACAACTCCCCAAGGGGACCAGGATTTTGGAAATTTAATAACACCCTATTGAATGACGAAAATTACACAGGTGAAATCTGCGAATTAATTCCTCAAATACGTGAGAAATACGAATCTTTGAAAGACAAAAGATTAGTATGGGAATTAATTAAAATGGAAATTCGTGATCACACCGTGTCTTTCGCGAAAAGAAAAGCTAGAGCTGCTTTTAAGCGGGAAACTGAAATTTCTAAACGGTTGGAAGAGCTAGATTATAGAATATGTAACAGCGATAATTTATCCAACATAGATGTTATTTTAAATGAATACGAGAGCCTTAAAATAGAAATGCAAGCAATATACGACGAAAAAGGACGTGCGGCCATCTTTCGATCTAAATGTCGATGGGTGGAGAAAGGAGAAAGACCGACTAAATATTTCTTTAATTTAGAAAAACGAAACTATAATAGGAAAACAATCACCGAACTCCAAACAGACGATAACGAAATAATAAAGGAAGAAGATAAAATTTTAGAAACAATAGAGAAATTTTATGAAGATTTATATAGATCCAAAATAACGGTGTCTCAAGTGGACTTTGACGAATTCATTAAGGATGTCGAAATTCCAACGCTTGATAACGATGAAAAGAACGAACTGGAAGGGCTCTTCACTTTGGAAGAATGTAAGAAGGTGTTAGAAACATTCGAAGACAATAAATCTCCAGGCGAAGATGGGTTTACCGCTGAGTTCTATAAATACTTCTTCGACCTACTAGGAGCGGATCTCATAAGTAGTCTAAACCAAGCCTTTGAAGTTGGAGAACTTTCCATTTCACAGCGAAGAGGGGTTATCACTCTGATACCCAAGGAAGATTCCGATTTATTAGACTTACAGAACTGGAGACCCATAACTTTACTCAACATAGACTATAAGATCGCATCTAAAACATTGGCAAAAAGAATAGAAAACGTACTTCCAAAATTAGTGCACCCCGATCAGACTGGATTTATGAAAGGTCGTTACATTGGAGAGAATATACGATTAATATGTGATGTGATGGAGTACACCATGGTGGAGAAAAAAGGGGGGATTTTGGTGTCATTGGATTTCAAAAAAGCTTTTGATACTTTGGAATGGCAATTTGTAAGGAAGATATTAGATCTTTTCAATTTCGGTGAGAATGTCAAGAAGTGGGTAAGAATTTTTTATGCTAATATCGAAAGCGCAGTAATGAATAATGGTTTTGCCACCAACTGGTTTAAACCAACAAGAGGGGTCAGGCAAGGCTGTCCGCTTTCCCCGTATCTCTTCATACTTGGGGCCGAAATATTAGCGAACAGACTTCGTCAGACAGTAGAAATCAAAGGGATTAATTTATTTGGAAATGAGGTTAAAATAAGCCAATTCGCAGACGATACTAACCTATTCTGTGCAGATGTTACTTCTGTAGAACACGCCCTTAACACGGTCAGTAGATTTGGTGCCATATCTGGTTTAAAATTAAACGTGAAAAAGACTAAGGCGATGTGGCTAGGAAAGTGGTCAACGAACAAAACCAAGCCATTACAATTAGAATGGCTAAACGAACCTGTTAAAATTTTAGGGATATACTTCTCCTATGATGAGAGCAAGAACAAGCACCTTAATTTTGTTTTAAAAATTCAGAAATTACAGACAAAACTGGATTTATGGAAAGCAAGAAATTTGACCCTGTTCGGAAAAGTTTTGATCATGAAATCGCTCGGGCTGTCACAAATAGTGTACGCAGCGTCTAATGTTAATGTCCCGAATGAAATTATATACACCATCAAAACTAAGTTATTCAGTTTCCTTTGGAACAACAAAAAAGACAAAATTAAGAGAGAAAGCATTTATCAAGACTACGATAAAGGCGGAATTCGTATGACTGATGTTGAAATAATGATAAAGGCATTAAGACTTGCCTGGATCCCAAGACTTTTAAATCCCGTCAGCCTTAATTGGAAATCAATACCAGATTATTTTTTTAAAAAACTTGGAGGATTAAACTTTCTGCTCAGATGTAACTATGATGCAAAATATCTAGATCCTAAGTTGCCAACCTTTTATAAGGATATTCTATCTTTTTTCTCTGAACTTAAATCTCAGTACAACTATGAACAAGGGCAGGAAATAATCCTTTTTAATAACAAAGCAATTTTAATCGGCGGGAAACCCTTCTTTTTTCGGGAATGGTTTTCCAAAGGAATTATTTGTATCAATGACTTACTTAATGAAAATGGAAAATTTCTTTCTTTTCAAGAGTTTCAAAGCAAACACGACTTTAGAACTAATTTCCTAAATTTTTATCAAGTAATAAATGCTATTCCGAAAGCTTTAGTAATTAAAGCACTTTCTCAAGACAAACCTAAAGAAAATTATCTAGGAAGTCATAATACTAAGTTTAAATTAGCTGAAAATATTGAAACTGACTTACAGAAAATAAAGGCAAAGGATTTCTACTGGCTACTAAATGAAAAGACCAATAATTCGTCTCCTACCGGCCCGAAAAAATGGAGCAATATTATGAATTTAAATTTCACCGAATGGCAACACATTTTCAAATTAGCAAAACAGATTTGCAGAGAAAATAAATTAAAAGAATTCCACTACAAATTCTTACATAGAATCATAGTAACCAAGAAAGAATTATGTCGCTTTGGTATTAAACAAGATAGTGATTGTTTATATTGTGGAAATGAAGACTCCATCGAACATACATTTATTAACTGTCAATTCTCAAAAGCTTTCCAGCGAAGAGTTATTCAATGGTTCAATAATGTAAATTACACTAACCAACATCCGTCTGCTAAAGAAACGTTATTCGGACTCTTTCCCAACTCCTCAATTGCAAACAAAACTCTGTTAAGAAAACTCAATTACACCTTGTTGTATATGCGCTATTACATTTACTCCAGCAAACTCCACAATAGATCAATTACTCTCTCTGATTTCGTCACTAAATTAAACGTAAAATATAATGTTGAAGATATAGATTAAAATTTATCTAATAGTTAAATATCTTAAAGAAGATGTCCCTTCAAGTAGATACCTGTATTTCCTTACCTAGATCTATAAATAATAACACTGGAACATTCAAATAGTACCGAACTAGAGTTTTATGTTACTTTGTCTTGTAATTAAGTGTATTTAATGTCTCATTATGTTGTAAATAACGCTTGTATTTTGGAATAATAATAAAATAATGGTTTTTGTTAAAAAAAAAAAAAAATATTGACATCATACGAATTAGTAAAAAACATTGGATGGACAGTGAAGAGTGCAACTTGCCGAGGGAGAAACCATCAGATATTCTGGAAAGAGACGACAAATACCGCAGGGAAGAAGTTGGCATCCTGGCGTCAAAAGCTGCAAAAAGAAGCTTCGATGGACTGGACTGCAGTAAGTGAACGGATTATTAATAACAGTTACTTCTCCAAGCATAAAAAGCTGACCGTTGTTTACATCATGCATCCATGGAAGATGCAGACGAAGACGTGCAAGATGCGTTCTGCATGAAACTGAAGCTGTCAATTACTAGAAAGTAGAGGCATGCATGATGTGCTTCTTGTCACCGGAGACATAAACTCAAACGTAGTACACGACAACCGAAATTATGAAAGGATAATCGAAAAACACAGGTTAAGACTGTAGAGTGGTAATAGAGATCTTAAACGAGTTCGTCTTACCAGGGACACTGTTTCCTCAGAAGAACGTGTCTCCATGTTTTCCGGGGAAGGGAGGGATAGAGAGTGTCAGGTGACAAGTATATAACATTTGTTTATATTTAGGTTTCTTTCATACTGCTGCATCACCTTTATTTCTTTCTCTGCCGCAATATGCTGTATAGTAATTGTAGGGCTCATGAAGTCCGCCTGATTTAGAAACCTGAAAAAAAAAAAAAAAAAAAAAATTACCTATTAGATAAAATTAAAAACCATTCAGTGGATAAAGTTAAGAAACTGTGATATTATAGACAAAAAATAAAGAAGATACGGTCCAAGTTTAAGATGAGTGCGTTGTCCCAAAGTTGAGATATTCGTCGAAATGTTCCGTGCAAAATTATAGAGCTTAGTTTGGAGCTGCCATGTTGGGGTACCTCCTTGGTCCTCCAATATGGTGCCCGGTAAATAGTGTGAACATCTGGAACTTACTTTGGCTATCTAGTCGACTAATTTTCTGACATTAACCGAGCCAAAAAGCACTTACACAAGCACTTTTCCTACTACTATATGAAGAATAGCTTCAGTTACTCTGGAGCAGTTCTTTGGAATAGCTTACCAATCGAGTTGCGGCAGGCTGACTCCCTTAGCGCATTCCGGGCTGGCTGCGAGCGTCTCTTTCAGTCATCAGGTTAAATTTAAATTTAGAATTTTTATACAATACACTCATGTAAAGCAGGTTTTATTTTGTCATTTAATATTATAGCTATAATTGATTATTTAGAGTAATAGTCGTTGTATAATTTGTAATAATTCTGGTAAATAATTAGGTTTTTATAGCGGTGACTGATGAGTTTACCTTGTCTAAATAAAGTTATCCTATCCTATCCTATCCTATCCTATCCTATCCTATCCTATCCTATCCTATCCTATCCTATCCTATCCTATCCTATCCTATCCTATCCTATCCTATCCTATCCTATCCTATCCTATCCTATCCTACTTAAACTCCTCAAATGGCTAAACATTACGAGATAAGTGTACATTTTTCGACAAACGCGATCTTAGCTTTATGTCACTCACCGCCATAACTTCGAAATTCAAAATGCGCTGGTTAGCAAACGAAAGACGCTATAGACCTTTTTCGCTTGTACATTTTGTTTTCCCAATACAGATCACGTGATGATACTCAGGAGATTTGATCCTTTGTCTTTTTCATTAAAAAGAGTACATGCAGACATATTCATGCTTGCATGTACCCTTTTTAATGAACAAAACAAAAGATCAAATCTCCTGAGTATCATCACATGATCTGTATTGGGAAAACAAAATGTACAAGCGAAAAAGGTCTATTGAGGCCTCGTCAACACTAATAAATTTTCAAACGAAAACGGAGCTATTTTGCTCCGGATACGGCTATCGTCTACACTACAACGCCGAAAACGATCACCGAAAACGGAGCCATTCGAAAACGCTATCCAGAGCACAGGGAGCCCTCACATATGAATAAAAGGTCAAATAGCGTTATCGCGCGTTTCGTGTTTTGTAGCCGCCATTTTGAATTTTTTAATATGCGCGCGGTCTGCTAGTGCAAGGTCTGGAACCGAGATAACGGAAGTCTGGGACTCGCAAATTTCTCGGAGGATCCGATCACTCACCGAAAATAATAAAGTGACAAGGGATGAAACTTCTCACTTTTTTCGTCGCATGTCTCTGCCAGTTGGGGGGAACGGAAGTGAGATTTGAAGAGGAGACCGGAAGTCAAAATGCGGTTTTCTTGATGCGCATACACAGGGCATACACAGCGTCGCAACGGCACCGCGGAAATACGTTTTTGGCGGCACTATAGAGTATTTTGCCGGTCAGCGGTACACCTTAACAAAACTACAAAATGCCGGCAACTTTTAAAGGTCAAATGCAACGAAATTGGGCCAGGTTTGATTTCGACTTAAAATAAAAGATTATAATCAAAATAATCGTAATCCAAAGTTTTACATGATTTCATTAAAACATCGCCGAGATATTTGACTTTGAAAATGGCCCTTTTTCTTCGCCTTACAAACGGAACGGTTCGTGGAAACGTCGGAAAATTGTCGGAACTGGATTTTGTGACGTCATAATTGGTGAGCTTCCCGTTCAGAACAGAGCAAACACAGCAAACATGGGTGTTTTTATTGTAGTAGTCGTTCAAAATCAATGGAATGAGCCTTGTTACTCCCTTTAGAAAATGAGAAATCATCAGGGAATAGCTCACGTTGGTTAAAACGAGATAGTATTGATAGAAGAAGGGATTTTAACTGCCTGTTCGAATGATCTGGCCGTATAGCTACATCGTCTTCTTCCTGTCAGCAAACTTTTTAGAAGAAACCTCTTGGGGCAATGTGTTTCGTAATCGCTTAGCTGGGTTTCAAGTTCAATCCCAAGAACAAAAACAGAGAAGCTGTACCAAATGCCATAATTTTAAAGCCATGTATTGACGACGAACACCCTGCGAACAAACGCTCTACAAGCAAGGAATGCTGTTGTTCGGCAGCCATATTGTGACGAGCAGAGAGCGAGGTAAAGTCGCTGTATATAAAAGCTATTGCTGTGTTTTCTTATATCAAGTTTGAATTTTCAGATACTTTATGTAATTTTCTAACTTCAGTGTAGTGGAAATAAAACATTAGCGGTTGGATGATTCTGTAAAACGATTTCACGTCATTGTGATTTGTTATTTAGATTTAAAGCTTAAGATTTAATTTAAGAAAAGCCTAAATAAATAATCTTAAATTACCGATTTTCAACACCAACATTGTCATTTAATAGTTGAACAAAATAAAAACATATTTTTACAAGAGTATTTTGGATTTTTTTCGTTCTTAGTCCAGCTGGGGGGGAGTTAGCCTTAACTGAAGCATTATTTTTTCTCGTCTAAAAATGTTTTTCACCTCTAAAGTTTGATTACTACAGCTGAAAACTGAAGGGCAAACAATATAAATAGATTTTAATATCTAGCCAAAAAGTTACAAAACTGAAATAATATTCTCGCTAATCCTTGGTTAGCTTAATTGGGCTTTGAACAACCCAGCCCTGAAGGAGACTAATCTAGATCTGGCTCAAGCTTTTATTGATCCCTGAGAGATGCAATCCTGCCTGGGCCATCCTAAAACAGACCTACAAATAAAAGCTAAAAATGGTACCCAGTGCTTTTATCTAGGATTTCATACCTGATATTGATAGGCCTATGTATGACTGTATTTTTTTTTAACTCTCACTTGTAACCCTAAGTGATACTTTGTTGGGTCAAGACAATGCATTTCACCTTGAACACCTAAGTCAGGGCTGTAGCCAGTATGAGGCAAATTCAGACAATTGCCTCAACCATATTTGTTCCCATTTCCGTTGTTTTTTTTCTTTTTGTAGTAGAAAGTAAGTTGTTGTTAGAAAGAGAATTTAATTGTAAACATTGCCTCAGTCAAACTTTTTTTCTCACTATGGCCCTGAAGACCCCCGGGGGGGGGGGGGGAGGGGGGTACTCGATATATCTCTGGGTGGGGAGGTGCGGCCCGGCCCCTCATACCCTGACCCTGTTTAAGACAGAATTCCGATTTTTGATACCCTGTTTAAGACATAGATTAAAAGTTGCGGTTACAAATTGTGTGGCTTTCTTGTTGTGTAATCAATGGAAATTTAATGTACCTGGTCTCAATGCCAAAGTCAATGGAAGTCAATATAAATTTACAAGAGCTTGTAAAAATTTTGCTGTTTATCGTCCAAGAAAAGATATCCCATTTAAGACAAAAATTGATAAATCGATACCCTGATTAAGACAAAAAATGATAAATTTGATACCCTGTTTAAGACAAAAATCCCGGAAAACATACCATGGCTGGCTGCACGCCCCCATTAAGCCCTTATAAGGGAGTACTCCCCCCCCCCCCCCCCAGGTGAAGACAAGCAGGCTGAGTAGTTGATGCGTTGCAAATCTACATCTCTAGTGCCCTCATCATGAGACTAATGATAATACCACAGTCCTATTTTTACAACCCTTGAGAGACAAGCATCCACAGCCTTTTCACATGAGAGTACCTTGGAGTTTGCAATCAATTTATCAAGCTCAATAAGCTCTGTTCAAAACCCTCAAAATTTTTATATTTGTCGTTTAGCATGTCTAATTAAAACTGTAGAAGTTACTTAATATCTATCTGGATTTGTGTGCTTCTGTGTGAAACATGCTGGGGTGGACCATAACCCTTCAGGTGCCAATGGATTAATTCATATCAGTTTTCTGTTCTGTCAGAATATTGAATTAGGATAACATCTCTGTTTTGTGCGTCTGTCTCCTGTTTCTAAATGAGACCTGCTTACTTGGAAACCAAAAACAGGATCTCTATTTTTACATTCAGTCCATGTACTGTATGCCCAGACTGTATGTCATATTTAAGTATTGATCCATGTAACAAGTACAATGAAGGCAGGCACTTGGCAAAGTTGACTAAAAGATGAGAAAAAATAATTTTTAACTTCAATTAAATCCTTGCATCTGATTGGCTGATATTGAAAAATTGTAGAAAAAAAAAACAATATAAAAGTGACATCAACAACATTTTTTCTTGACATGTGCCCCATTCCCCTGAAATCTACCTCCCGGTAAAATTTTAGCTTTGCTCTATGCGCCAATCAAAAGTTAGCCTTTTGGTGCATCAAAAATTTGTAAGTTTAACATGTGTTATATTTACAAATGCAACAAATTCAAAGCCAAAATGAAAAGATGTTCAAACAGAATCCAGTATATCTACTTGTCAATTTGAAATTCAAATTTTGCACTTTTTGCATGTGGACCAATGACAAAATTTAATTTTATTAGAGTGATCAGTACCTGAATAACTGCCGCTATTTCCACTGCCTATTGTTCTTTTGCCCACTTGTTGCATGGAGCATCACGTCATCTGAAGGTCGGCACACACTAGGGGACTAGTCGTAGGGTCTTGCTTTGGGGACCAGTCCCTAGTGTGTACTCGTATTTTGCATCGAAAACCACATTTTTGGTCCCTGCGGTTAGTTCCACGAATTAAGCTGGTTTGATTTCTGGGACTAGTTGCAGGGACCAATAGTCTCACAAATCGGTCAATTTTCTAGTATGTACACACTAAGGTTTAAGTCCCTGCGACTAGTCCCCTAGTGTGTGCCTAGCTTAAGGTTTAATTGATGTTTAAAATTAAAGCTGATGTGTGAATGGAAAGCTTTAATAACACTTCATTGTAAGAAGAAAGTAATAATCAAGACCAGAACACTAGTCAAGAAAGCAGAACACACTGACACATTTTAATGGCAGGTAAGCCCTTTTACTGCAGGGAATGCTATCACAAAGGAAAATTAAAAATTATTTCCATATATAATCCTACAGTACTGGTTGTCAGTCGTGCTTCACACAGTAATCATGTTTCAAAAGTCTCTCACTTTTCTCTGACAAAATAATCACAAATTAATATGTCAGATGTAGAAGCGGAGCACCTTCCACAAACAGCCATACTTTCCACCCAACAAATCATATCAGTCCAATATTGCATGACTGTGGTCCTCTTCCACATGCCAAAGTGCAAAATGGGTATATTTTGGACTGACAAATGGGCACAAGACAAAATTAATGCTGAGGAAATAAGCAGCTGTAAGTTTAATAGGGGTAGAAAAACTTCTAGTTAACTGTGCAGCCTGGGGCCAAGGAGCGGTTCTAGTTTTACACAGGGCTTATTTATTTATTTATTTATTTATTTATTTATTTATTTATTTATTTATTTATTTATTTATTTATTTATTTATTTATCAATTAATTAATTAATTAATTACCCACCCACCCAGCCGTAGGCATGCACGGGTCATGTTCTGGTTTATTTTTTTCTAAAGTGTGCGCGGGTCATGTTCTGAAAGCAGTTTATTTATTTATTTTTTTTAGTTTTGTCGAACAGACCAAGACCTCCGCTCGGCCAAGTCCAGGCCAGGACTTTGAATCACGCAACCTGTAATGTTTATTCACCAAAAGCTTTTGAAACATTAATACACGAAAATATAACACACATTGTGTTCTTTATTCTGTGTGAAATGCATTTTCTTTTGGTTTTATCGAAGGGTTCGATTCGAAGCAAAAAACCGTGTCAGAACATGCAAGGATCACGTCACTGGTAGGGAAATAACCACCGTACTAAAAATAGCCTTGGACAGCGTAACTCTTGAATTATGTGAGTCGCGTGACTACTTTGCCAGCTCCTTACTCGTAAAGAAAACCTGGACTAAATTTAATTGTGACTTTTAAGAGAGAAAGCGGTTGTTTATAGCCTTGGTGTCAAATTGTTCATACCGTCCATGCCCAGACAAATCTTAGGAAAAGTTCCAGATTAAGACCATTACGTCATCAAAGATTTTGCAACATTTGCGGCTTATGGTGCAATCGGCTACAGGGGGTAAACAGTTCGTGTGTAGTGGTCAGTTGTTGTGCTACAGATTGATCAGTTGATTGCGTGTCTATAGTCATCAGTGAGTCAACAAGGACTGCTTGCAGACAAGAAACGTGAAGGTAGATGTTTGGGTGATTATTTTGTCTTTATTGTGTGTGAAAGACATTTTTCTGGCTTTATCGAAGCATTGGGTTCAAAGGGAATATTACGTACGCTAAGAAAGGTATTACATCAGCCAGATAATGCACTGACGTGGTAGATTTCACTTTCGCTACATGACAATATCCTGCTTACTTTGAGAGTTTATTTCACCAGAAGTATTGGTCATTAATTTATTTGAACATTTGCAAATATTTCTTGTGGGATTAGGCAATTCTGGTGAATTCTTAGGCTTATCGAAGTGAGTGAAAAGATTTGAAGGAAAATTTAGTATTCACTGAGGTAAACTAGAACTTGCCAGAACTTGCAGGGGGAAAACCCTAAGCATTCTAAAATTAGCTGTGGATAGCATAAACTTCAGATTGTGCAACTATCTTGACTACTTTGCTTGTCCTTTACTCATAGCACAAAAAAATATATTTTGACTTTAAGGAAGAAAGCCGTTTATCAATAGTGCCATTACAGAGGGTTTCACATAACTTTTGACGAACGGGTTCCGAAGTTTGTTCGGAATTTCCGAAGTTCGCTACGAACTTGGCAATTTCATTACGTACTTGTCAATCAAATTGTGAACTTGGAAATGAAGTTGTGAATATTTCACGCCGAACTTCATTGGGAAGTTAACAAGTTCATTGCGAGAGAAGTTCGCGCCATTCGGTGAAATTGTCTCGGAATTAGATGTTGTGGTCACGTCGATTAGGAATTACTAGTTTTAAAATGCGTTATAACATGTTGCAACTGAATTTTCCCAGATGTCATCCGATACCTGCCTAAAAATAGATTACAATTTCTGTCGTGTTGGTTTTTTCTCGGGTACGTAGCTTAATTCATATAGAACTTCCACGCATAGTGGTTTAAAAGTACTTTACATTTAATTATATCAGAGATAAAAAACCTTTTCACAGGACATACGTCATTCTAGAAATTGCCGAAAAAAACAAAATATTTCA
>JAHPZR010004122.1:0-2500 GCA_019787425.1 Platygyra sinensis
AGATGTTACAGGTAAAGATATGAAATGCTCATTATTTGTATTTTATTTTATGTCTTGTGAATGAAATAAATATTGGAAAATGAAGTTTAACTTAGAAATTACAAAATGACAAATGTGCTGCTGACCTTTTAGTGTGTCTTTTAGAAGAAGTATATTTAATATATATGAAGCTTATTTAGATTGTTGTTGTGGAAAGTTTAATTTTAACTGCATGATATATGCATCCTCGTTACTGTTCATGAGTAGTAAAACATTTTTAAAATAATTGTCAGGTTGTAGTATACATATTTCGAAGTTTTTTTTGACACTGACTTTATTTAAAAGTTAAAACAATGTTTGTAGCTGCTTGTACAAAGATGTTTCGACCGTTTGTCAATGAAGGAGTGAAGTGAATGAAATAAATATTGGAATATGTAGTTTAACTTAGAAATTACAAATGTTCTGCTGACCGTTTAGTGTATCTTTTTGCCTGCGAAGAAATGTTATTAAAGAACTGAAGCTTACAGTTATTGTGGAAAGTTTAACTTAAACTGCATGATTAATATGAGTTTCCTTCATCATTGTTCGTGAGCTGTAAAATATTTTAAACTTGTTTTCAAGGAGATTAATGTCTTGGTGTTGTGCAAATTAATTAAGCGTGGTAAATGTACTATCCAAATACTTCTTTCTCCAATTGCTTCGCCAACAATATTTTGGCTTTTATTGAAATTGAAGGCCAACCCTAACCAAACGAGCATGTTGGCAGTGAATGGAAAATACTTGTACTGCAATTACCTAGTTTCTTGAGTTTATAGTTTTTAAAATTTGAACTTTCAACTTGGGAATGCAGCTCATTCATGAGTGTAGCTATATTACACATTTCATATTTATTATAATAAATAAATACAAATTGCTGAAAGATATATCTTCACATTAGGTACATGGAATTCCATTCCTCTTCAATGACATAGAAAAGTATTTTTTTTCTTACATTTGCAGTACTTATCTTACATGCGTGAAGCGTTCTGTAAAAACTGCATTTTATGTTTGACTTAGTAAACTCCTCATTAGCTATAATTTGGGCAAGATTTCCGTATAACCCCATACATTTATTATGCATACAGTTCTTTGTTTAACTTATCAATAGCGGAAACAATAGCGCTCCTTTGAGACTTATTCGCTTTGAATAACATTAAAATTTACCTTTTTTTCCTAAGTGTCGCATACTTTTGGACTTAGTTTTTTTTACCGATTTTTCCGTCGAAAATACTGAAAAACGAACCGATTTCTTGAAGACTTAAAAAAATTTTTCGAAATTAAAGTCTAAAGTACACAAAACGGAAACGTAATATGACAATTTAGGACGCATTTACCGTGTTTTTAAACAGAACGCAGGCTTAAAACTTCTTATAATAATAGCGATTTTGACCATTGCGCTAGTTCAAAAATGCGTATTAAATAGTGTTTTAGGTCTAAGCAAAGGCTGCTTGCGGTTAGCTATTAACTGTTGATCGGGTCAGCTACTATTTTACTAATTTTGTAAATGATATCGAAGTGAAATAAAATTCTTGCATACCCACATCGTGTCATTCCGTGTTTTAGCCCTTTGATTTCCTTCCTCAAATTAAGCCTCATGCATTGAAGCTGTGTATTTTGTTTCTTCCCTTCATGAAGTGGCGATCAGATCATGAACAGTGCATACAAGAACAATTTACACATCTTTGCATAGTCGCATAGAAGTCTGCGATGTGCTTGATAATGTTTCCAAAAGGATCGTCTCCATAGTGCTGATGCCACAACCATTCCCGTAGATATATCTTCCGTAGAGATCTTTGGATGTTCCTGTACGAGGGAAACTTTGTTTGACTCCCGTCGATGTATTTTCAGTGCGCACTAATGTCATGCCATTGCAGTCTCTTCTTGAATATCGCGATTCGTATCCATCTCGCGATGAAGCTCGTCATGTCCACGTCCATGCTTTGCTAAAATTTTCCCGAGGACACTTAATTGACGACGTCAGCAGGTTGTGTTCCTTGCACCACTGAATACAGTGGTCGTGATCCACCAAAATTTTGCACAGTTTAAAAAAATTCATTGAAGACATTGATGTGTACGTAACTAACAGTACTGCTGAAGTCGAAGGAAATAAATCATTTCCTCTCCCTTTTATTCACCAGGGACCCACAAATGCGATGCATATTTTCGTGCAGCGTGCAACATGCGTTAAACACTTGAATAAGCAAATTGTCATGCAAATCTTTGGGAATGCAAACGACTCAGGTAAAATATAAATTATTTTTGGAAGGGTAATTCTCAACTGAACCTCGTAGTGTAGTGGTGTAGAAGAGAGACTGGTAGGCTAGAGGTATGCTAGAGGTAAGTGGTTCGAGACCTGATAGGGTACAAGTAAAAAAGGAAATAAAAATGCGTAAGGAGCCTGGGTGATATAGAGGAGAAAAAGAGAGAAGAACAGAGCTAGAGGTAGAAAACAGTCGACGAAAACACTACGCACGACAGCCCG
>JAHPZR010004122.1:12500-18832 GCA_019787425.1 Platygyra sinensis
TCCAAACTGCTTATAAGGTAAAATGGTCTCCCGCCAATTTCGGGTGATACTCAGTATCTTTGGTGTCACTTACATGGCGTATCACTGGAAAATCAGTGGTATCTGCTACGGATTGCATCGCTACCAAATCGCATCACTCTGAATTGCTGAATTCGTGTTATGATCGTGTCAAATCCAGAACGTTTACGCTGTTGAAGGATATTATTTTCAAGGCTTCTTTTAAATCGTTGTCTGGAATCCATTTCGGCTAGATTCTAGAGTACCCCGCCACCAAAATCTAGAGCTTAAAAACCTGCTCCCGCAGTCCCGCAGTAATCTTATTACTTAAAGTATAGACGGCTACACATGAATATACCTCGCTCTAAAATCCATCAGCTGGAACAAGCGTGCTACACATGAAAAGACCTCTTTCTATAATCTATGAGCCGAAACATTGAGTATTCATTTTTTTCCACTGCGGGACTGCGGGAGCAATAGTTTTACTCGTCTAATTACGTTACTATTCGACTTCGCGAGTGCGGGACTGCGGGAGCACTAGTTCTTAAACCATTTAATATTCATTTATTTCCACTGCGGTAGTGCGGGACTGCAGGAGCACTAGTTCTATAATCATTTAATATTCATTTCCACTGCGGGAGTGTGGGACTGCAGGAGCACTAGTTTTACACCCACTAAGTGTTCAGAATTTCGTGACTGCAGGAGTGCGGGAGCCCGGGGTGCGGGAGCAGGTTTTTAAGCACTAGATTTTAGTGGCGGGGTATTCTAGAATTGCTCCTACATTTCAAGTAGAATTTCACGGTAAAGAGTGGCTTTGTCCCCACATGTTCCCTGTACGGTGGGCAATGCAAATGTAGAGCGGTCAACGACAAGGCGATTATTTCTGGCAATCGGCTGCTTTTTCATCGCTAGTACCTAAGCTTTGTTTTGTTTTGCCCTAAAATTATTGTAAAGCTTACCTGCTACTCTTCATGACCTCTTCTTACTGGACAAGAACGAGAGCATTGTTTGCTGCTGTTTTATTGTGGAAACTGAACAACCGAAAGCTACTGAAGGACACAACATTTGCATGTGCGGAGAACTGACAAAATAATGTCCTGACGCTAGCAGCGGAAAGCCCGCGAAAAAACACTCTTGCTTCGAAACGTACCAGTCTAATTAAATAAAGTACATGTCTGAGCATTTGCAGGTGGTAATAAGTGCTCTCACAAGCGGTAAATTTTACCGGTTACCACCTGATATGGAGAACCCTGATTACATGTGACAACTAGCGATTAATTTTAATTAGAGCTGTCAACGCGCCTTAAGAAATTTCATGAGATTGAAAAATAGCTTTTCTCTTTATCGTAAAAAGTAAAAAAGCTTTTTCCTCCGTTCTTTTGCAAAATAATTAATTATTTTTCTCAGTCTTCTCAATTTGAACAGCGAAAAAAAGATTTTTCATATTTTTCTTAAAAATCCACCTACCATGATACCTTAAGCTACTTTTTGCACTCTATGCTCTATGCTGTACATGTATCCTCTAAGCACTACCAGTCTTCGCTGTACGCGCTACGACCTACCCTCTAAGCTCTACCAGCTACTCTCTGCTCTCTACGCTGTATGTCTAGGATTTATTTGAAATTTGTTGACTATGTTTCAAGACAGTTGAATGCATCAATCAATTTGGGAAGTGCCGTCGGCTGTAAACTACTAGCTGTGTTCCAAGCGGCTGGAAAAAATATCAAGTGCTGATCCTTTTATTTTCAGTTGGGAATTCCAGTTATTCTGGACATTGCTTTGACTTTCTATCGTTATTTATATTCAACACTTCTCGTTTCATATTGACCCCACAAATGTAACTCGCTTCACGCCCAGTAGTGTATACGAATTGCAGTCATCTGCCACATGGTTGATGGATTCAGTGGGTTGCAACCTCAGGTGTCCTGAGCTAATCGATTTTAGCTCGCAAGCACAAGAAATAACATAATACATTTTCCCGTTTCTTTGGTCCTAGATTTCACTTGCTATGAATGAAGTACGGTAGAACCTCCCATAAGCAACAAAACAATTTAGCCTTGTCTCAATAGTATATGTTAAGGGCCTCACCAATGTTTTAATGGTTTGATCGTTTTGCACTGTAACACAATCAAAAAACAAACAGCACGCAATGCATGCAGAAGCGATGATATTTAACAACTATTCACCAAAGTGGAGGTGGCTAGCAGTGGATATTTACCGAGCCGCGAAGCGGCGAGGTAAATATCCAATGCTAGCCACCTCCACTTCGGTGAATAGTTGTTTTAGTATATACTAAAACAGTGAGATAATACACACCACAAAAATTAATTTGGAAGATTTCTTCACTTGTCACGAATGCAAACCGGGATGTCATTTTCTCTTGAGTTGCTCGGAGGCTGTAGCACAGGATATCCGGAGTTTGACGAGCTAATCAGCACGTGCGTTTAAGACTATCCACTGTTTTAGTATATACTAATTTCTTTTATTTCCAAAATTCTCTCTGGAAAATTGAACAGTAAACAAAGAAATGGATGCTTAAACGTAAGGCATCAGCTGCACTGTGGACTTCTTTTGGTTTTGTCACGAAAGTTTGTCTGAGCATTTACCCCAAAGGATTACTGGGGTTGCACAATTGTGACAAAAAAGATATGATACCATTCTGATAATCATTGTATTATCGGCCTAAAGCTGAAAAAGGACTTTCCCATCGTTAAAGCATCATCGCTCCCTCCCTGAGGATGCTTCTTTTGTTAAACTGAAGGCTGTTCTAGACTCCGAGGAGGTATTGACAAAGCTGCTTGTGGCTAAGCGTTTTTCTGCTGAAAACAAATCAGCTGCGAGTCATTTCCACCATGCTATGAAAACTGAAAGCGTTGAAATTCGTAGTGATTAAAGCGGTTGTCCACACTAAAGAATTACTGACTGATAACGTTTTTTTTACAATATTGGGAAAATGTGCAAGCAAGGGCTCTGTACACTAGAGGCGTGCTTGTGTTGTGAAATCTAATTTAATTGCATGATTTCAGATTTGACTGGCACTGGGATAATAGAAAAAAGAAAAAAAAATAAGGGCATTAGACAAGATGTGGCATGCTTTGTTGCAGGATATCAATCTCTTTCTTTTAAATTTTCATTTATGTATTATTTTTAATTAACGAAGACTAGTGAGCAGCACAAAGGAAGACTTCTTTTAGCTGAAAGCTTTTTCGTTTATTTTCGACGCATTTCATCTCAGTCTGAGACTTCAGGGAATGATTAAAACTAACACTGAACAACATATACAACACAAGCCTGCCTAAGTTTAACCTCCCTTGAAAACATGCTGTAAATGGACCTTACAAGAAACGCCTTAATGCATATGTTGTTGTGTGTTGTTATATTTTGACTGGCACAGGTGAACGCTGTCACATTAAGGCATCTTTCACATATGAGACTCACTAACAAGATAGATGTGACAGTGCAATGCTGTTAGTGAGTTCACATGTGCCAGTCATTTCTTACTGGGCTGTCTAGTCCCACGATGTGGTTCCAGTCAAGATCCAAAAGTTGACCCTTGCTCACCATAGAGTCTCCAGTAGCCCTGTAGTCAGAACATCTGGCTAGATCATGGAGGGTTGTGGGTTCAAATCCCATCTGGGACTCTCATTTTTCCAATTTTGTGTTTCTCCGTGCATTTCCGATTAGCAAGATCCCAAAATTGTTAGTTTCACCCCCACCCACCAACAGAGGGTCAATTAACGAGGAGGGATGCTGGTGCAGTAACTCGGAGTGAGTGATTGATCAATGGGGGCTGGTTTTGTGACCAGACATTGGCTCGGACACACTGATAAGCAGTGAAACCATGAGACCTGAGAACAAGCCCACAGGCCTCGGCCCTACCTTCTGCAGAGATGGACCGAGTAAACACAGGAGACTGAGGCATAGAAAGGAAATTGCTCACCAGACGCAAAGGCCTGGGACCGGTCTTACCATTTTCCTTCACCTCGACTCGTCGGATACGTCAATCAAAAAGGGAGATTGTACAAAATTTGGCAACAATCAATACATTTTCCCGGTATTTTCCATGGCTGGGTACTATGGGCTGATAGCGTCTGTCCGCAGATGAACACTATGGTGTCACATGATCAATTTCAGCCAATAAGAATTGGAGAAAACTTAATAGTGAACTATAATAGTGTGCAATGGTTCAGTCAATCAGATTACAGCAATTGCAGTAGTATACTAGTAGAATTATACTAATAGACTATATTAGTGTCTCAAGGAAAATCTCTGCCCCGGGACCCCCCCTAAATATCCACAATCCACTCCAACCCTCCTGTCTTCCCAACGTCCCCTCCCCCGACATGGCAGATTTTTTTATCCTGGGCTCCAAAAAAAAGTGGCTTGGGCTCTTGTAAAGTTAGGAGCCCAAGGGTCCTTGGCAGCACTCTGCCATGTGTTTTTTGTTTTTACCTGTAAGTGTGACACTCAAACTGTAAGACATGAGAGTTGGCAGGTATTACATGCAATTATGTTGCTAATCATTTCTTGTTTGATACTCTGTTTTAGGTTGAAGAGACTGTAGGTCACCTTTGTAAATCAGATATGTCCTTGCCATCAACATCAAAGCAGGACAATGCAAACAGTGGTAAACATTTACCTGATTGCAGAACTGAAAATGAGCCTGATGTAATCATCAATGCCACTTCACCTCCTGATGACATCACAAAACATGTTCATCAGTTGCTGGATTATGTTAGAGGTGAAGGTGACATCATCAAAGGAGAATCTGTTGTAACTATGGATGTGTGGGATTTTGCTGGACAGCACCTGTACTATGCCTCTCATCCTCTTTTCTTGTCATCACGGGCAATATATGTGTTGGTACACAACCTCAGCAAGCCATTACATGCCCCAGCTGAGCCCTGTGTTAGACAGGGAACTTGTGATATATATTTGGAAAACCCAAACAATGAAACAAATCTGGAGAATTTGTTATCATGGCTTGCTACAATCCACAGTGTAACACAAGTAAAAGAAGAACCAGAGTTTGGTGCTCAAAGGAGGCTGCCCTATCTGCAGCCACCAGTGCTCATTGTAGGCACACATGCTGACAAACCAGCTGAAGACATATCAGTTATGAAATCTCTAATACAAGAGAGGATTTCCAATAAAGATTATGGGAAACATATGGTCCAGCCATTGTTCAGCATTGATAACACAAGCTCACTGATAGGGCTAAAGAGAGGGACCGTCCAAACAGGTACTGAAGTACTAATGTTTGGCTAATGTAATATGATTGATCATAACTATACCAAGTTACAGTACTGCTCAGAGATGGTGAACCATCAAACATGTTTTCAACTTGTTGGCCAGAGCAAGTGAATGCATTGGTGCATTTTCACCTATGCATTTGGAAACTCATTTTGAATCAACACATTTTGCTGTTTATTTTGTCACCTCCAGTTTGTTTTCTGTTTTACTTTTTCTCAATCTAGTGAAAGGACACATCAAACTGAACTGAAGATGGATATGTGATGATAAAATTTGAAGGGCTGTGTGCATATCTGCTTATGTCAAATTTTGCTTTTTTTTCCTGCTCTGAATTGCCAATTAATTGTCTTTAAAAAAAAGTAGAAAAGTGTTGATTTCACATCAGTGTGCAACCTCAAAGATGCAGACTTCCTTTTTATTGTTTTTCTCACATTGTTGCTAGCCTTTGATCTTTACTTGCTTGTTCTGATGGCTTTGCAGCTCTACCATGAGATTATTAGACTTTGGAGTCTTGAAAACTCAGACCTTTATCTACACTGTAAATACATGTATCTCTACAGCCAAGTCAAAATGGTTTTAAGTAGTAGGCAAGCTGGCTATAGTAATAAGCAGCAGAGGCCATAGCTGCAAGGGCCTCCAGCCTGAATACAAGTCTGACAAGTGTGAAGTAAGCGGCAGATACTTCATTGTAGGTGGCCAAATGGCCGGCTGCTGGCACATTTTGATTGGGCTGCTCTGTATTTTGTGTACAAACATTTTACTGTAAGTGTCAAAATGTAGTGTATTTATTTTCAGAGCTAAAGAGGAACACAGATGACATTCAAGAACTGCAGAACAAAATCATGGAGGTGTTGAGACAGCAGCCATATATGGGAGAGAAGATACCAGTCAGGTAAATTATTTTGTATAAACAAATGCTATCGCGTTACACTCACTTGGATTGGTCGCGTATGCATCAAAATGCAAAACTGGGAAGAATCAGGATAGGGTATATATTGTAAAAATGATATCCAAGGCATGGATTTTAGCCAGAACAACATAACTCAGAGAATTCTGTCACCCTGATTCGTTACTTACACAAA
>JAHPZR010004124.1:0-23134 GCA_019787425.1 Platygyra sinensis
ACTAACACTTTATTGCATGAAGGTTATAAATCCAATCTGGAATTCATGACAAAAATAGCTGGAAAAATATCCAGGCCTTAAATTTATACACACCAATCTATTTTGTTTTTAACCTTCTCACATTTACCAATTTTCTATGGGATTTATAATTATATATTGTTATACCGGTTTCACTTGTAATAATAATAATAATAATAATAATAATAATAATAATAATAATAATAATAATTGTTTTTTTAATAAATAATAATAATAATAATAATAATAATAATAATAATAATAATAATAATAATAATAATAATAATAATAATAATAATAATAATAATAATTATAATTATAATTATAATAATAATAGATGTGCTTGGTGGGTGGTCGAAAGACAGAGATTAGTGTGCAATCACTGGTTGGCTGAAAGACTACAGAGAGAGTGCAGAAGGCGGTTTTATCGGCGACGTTGAACATTGCAAGAACTTTTAATGTAGCAACATGATGATGTTAATATCACGATTAACTAAACTAGCCATAAATAGTTATGGGAATACGTTTTAGACATTTAGACATTTAGATTATGATTTTAACAAACGTATATGCCTTTTATTTTTTTTATTTACGCACTATTTTAAGTTTTGCTTAGCTCACAGGTTACGCTATGCGCCCTGTGTTGCTTTATGTTACTGTGCATGCAGATAGTTTTACTGCATAATAACAATAATAAAAATATCACAGAGTGAACCGAATTTGAGGGCACCAAAACAGTAATTTCTCATGTCTTGCAAGGTTAGAGGTCCTCTACAGTAGAAAACAAAGAAACCATTTTTCACGAGCTGGGATGAGGATAGTAACCAATGAGAATGCGTGAAAAAAATACTTTTCGCTGGTTTGGTAAATAGTGATGGAAATAATTGAACGGTTTTTTTTTTTTTTTTTTTTTTTTTTTTTTTTGTGAAAGGAATGCCCCAGCTCCTTTGTAGACTGCAAAAATGTCTTCTTAATGTTATGTTACGGTTAAAAATAAAGAAAGCATTTTGCTTATAAACACTTTTCATATATGTCTGCGTAATCCGAGTTCGGGTAGCCAATCAGAATGCATGAAAAACACTCAACTAGTTTCGCATAAACAAATTGTAATAATTGAGCTTTTTAAGTCACGCGCCTTCAGTTTACGTTTGGTAAGCTTGCCCACGTTACCAACAGGATAGATCACCGCAAAATATCGTTCAGCGGCAATTGCAACCAAAGTGATCACCGAGGAGTTTCCAGCAATCCATGCCAGATATCCACCGGTCACTAATTTGCATAAAACTGTACCAGTTGTACCCCCTGGGTGGGTGGGAGTGATCTGGAGGAATGTCCGTGGTGTAACGAAGGTCGCATACAACGCATCCGCTATAGCCAGGTTCACAAGTAAATAGTTGATGGGAGTCCTGTGGAATATCATAAATCAAGGGAGGAATAAGAGACTTAATTCTTCAAATAGATCTTATTACAAAGGTAATCCCTATTAAATTGTTTGTAGACCATTTCAGGCTTCAGAAACTTCAGGAGGGTCTAGAGTAATTAAAGGCACTCCCCTCACCTGGACGGCACAAGCGGCTTTACATAAGGTTTCATTCTTCACGATCCTCCACGAAAACTTTGCTTTGATTGCTTTGAATGTAAATGCTCCAGTGGATTTTCGTGTTAAGGAATAACTGATTGTAACATTCCCGGATGAGTTGTTACGTTGTTAGGTTAAAAAATGTTTATAATTTAAAACGACTGAGATGCCTGAGTTGTAATTCTTGTACTCCGCTGTAAATTGGAATACGTGAGGTGATAATTCAAGAACTTTCAGAAAAATTAAGCTCTTATAGTTCTCTGAAATGTTCTCCCATATTCACATCAGGCTATGTAAAGCTTTTGTGTAAACCTTCTATAATATTTCAAACCGGTTGTGATAGTTTAGTTATTTTTGTTTCAACACACCTCATGTCGCGATGTTTTTTTATGATCGCACAAACGAGGCAATTTCCAACGATGTTTGCGATGACAAGTATGGAATGTATCGTTGCTATGGCAATGCCAGATGATTGAAGCATGACTGATTGTTTTCGATGTTACACAGTCGCAAGGCCTTCTAGGTTTAATGAAAAGATGAAGAAGAGTGAATTCCTGTCAACTGAGCTGATCACTAGTGTAAACAGTAAGAGAGAAAAAAAGTGGCAATTACTAAATGTGAGAGATATTTGATGTCCAATGAATATTTCGTCATTTAATGTTTCCTACGTACATATTAAAGTAGCGGAAACATCGTACCTCCAAATTATGGTGTCTTTTTTGGTTTGATAATTTCCTTACCACGTAACTATGCGAGAGGCACATCAGTTTTACGAAGTACAAAGCATTGTCTTTGTGTCAGTTTCAGGGACCCACGTGTTTTTAAATGCATGCGGCCGTTTTCTGAGGGAGCGCGAATCATCAATATCATCTCAGCTTGCGATTGACTAGATTTGCCGCCATGTAGCATTTCACTCTTAAAGTGCTAATATGATCAAAAACTTTACTTCTCTTTTTCCTTCAGATTTTAAAAGCGTGTTTGTTTGACACCTCACCGTCCGCCATTGTTCACGTTCAAAAGTGCCCGTATTGGACTTCAGAGGGTTGGATCGAGGAGAAGATGACGTCAAAGACTCACTAGCTTAATACTGCAGCATGTCAGTGCAGTCTATTGTACATGCAAAACACGAGTTTAAACGTCTGAAGGTTCGAAGATTCCGTGCTACATATTAATTTAGGCGCGTGCACACGCATTGCATTGACCCCCCCCCCCCCCCCCCCCCCGAAAAAAAAAAAAAAAATTGAACCTGTTTAAAACATTTTGTACTGGTTCAAAACATTTTGTACTGGTTCAAAACAAAATTGTACCAAAGGTACAAATTGAATTACAACATATATACTTCATTGATCATCTGAAAGAATTAACTACGACAGAAGAAGTTTACCAGTACTGACTTGAAGTCAGCCGTGTCTTGCCTGGATTGTGGAAACATACTTAGTTGTTTAATTTAAAACTGAGTGAATCATCGTCAGAGCAATTAAACTGATATAATTCCTTGACACCTTTTAGTCCAGGAGGATTTTATTGCTGTGGAGTGTAGCACGAGCGTTTAATCTGTACAATTTAAAATTCGTTCGTGAAGAAAGCAAAAGAAAAGAAACATATTCCATTCTGTTCCTATACATTCTCCTAATTCGCCCATTCTAATTAGATAGACGACCAACTGAATCATATTTTTAAAGGAGGACAGTTAATTTTCTTCTACGAAAAATTGATGTCAGTTTTCAATCGACTCTGCGAGCATTTGGTTTGTAAATAGGTTTCGAAAAATAGCTCATGTTTTCGATGAAAATTGTCAAACTTCCTGCAACATGTGGTCTGCCTTATGTTTTAAAACAGCTCTGAGTAAAGATAAACATTTTTATTATTATGTATGACCTAACCAAGGGACACAAAAATTTCCAAATAAAATGACCCAGTGAGTATTTTTTTTTAAATGGAAGCCCTTTTTTTTGGTGTAGTTGTTGATTTTATTGGTTTTTGATTGTTTTTCCTTTGTTTTTCTTGTTTGTTTTATTTTTTTGTGGTGTGTATTGTATTTTTCTGTTCTTTTGTTTTCGTTTTTGTTTTTCTTTTTTTACATCTTTCGCCCTGGCAGGACAGTTTCCTGTTTGTTTGAAATGGTAAGACTGTTGTAGTTTTAGAGACCCAAAAGGCAGGAATTGAGTCGAATTGTAAGAAAGCTCTCTTTATCATTCTGTCGTTGGCTTTTAATACCTACTCAGTTGTAAGAATACTGGTTAGAACTTTATTGCATCATTGGTTCATTTTTATACATGTTAGTCGCCTTTTAGAAGGATTCTGACTTTGGGAACGCATTTGATCAGGCGACGGTGCCATCTTGTTTTGGGATTGAGAAGAAAAAGGCGTCAAAGGGATTAAAGTGCTACTGCGAACAAAAAATCAATTCTACTTTTTCCTTCTTATTTCAAAACTATGTAACTGAACCACTAAGTGGCCGAAGTTATAAGCCTTCATTTCAACAACAAAAAACAACAACAATAACATTTGTGCTGCAAGAGGAAAAAGGAAATGGAAGAAAAATAATATTCATACAAAAAACAATGATCTTTACAACACAAGAATAGTGACAAGCAAAAAGACACCTGTTTATTTTGACTGAAATTTTCTTAATACATTTTCCGCCATTACTAACTCTAAAATTTTGAGAGAGCTGGATCGATAGGTTCCGAATAGAGGTGGCCAAGTTAATAGGGTTTTAAATTGCTGTATGTACTGACAATAAATTCAGGACTTTGCTAACTGGCCACTTAATAGGGGGTGGCCGCTTAATAATAATGATAATGATAATAGTAATAATATTATTATGTTTTAAAAAAGAACTTTGAAACAAGTAGTACATGTATGTTTGTACTAATACTAATACGAATAATAACAACAACAGTTTTTAATAATAATAATAATAATAATAATAATAGTAATAATTAATAATAATAATAGTAATAATAATCAATAATAATAATAATAGTAATACTAATAATAGTAATAATAATATAGTAATAAATAATAATAGTAATAATAATAATAGTTATAATAGCGGTTCGACTGTTATTGTAATACTTTATTCATTCTATGATATTCTTTTGAAAGTGGAAGGGTGCTGGAGGCCTGAAAAGATGTGAAAAACAAAACGAGGATGAAGCAAGGGCAAATATGCAGCTGGCAGATAACACTGTGGACAACCTGCCTTAAACAAATGGTATGGGACTTATCCTATAGGGGAACATGGAGTTTTCATTATCGATCGTGCAAAAGCAAAAATGCTTCTTGCCAGGAAGCTTTCACAGGAGCGAAAGCCATCTGCCTATAAGCGGAAGGTATGTACCTGTCTCCATCTGTTGATTCCTTGTCAGGTACCGAAACATACGTCGCAATGTCAAATCAGTGGGGAAAAGTTGGCAAATTGTTTTATATATATACATGTCAATAGAGTCACTATACATGTATGTGTACACATGTAAATGTATGTAGACACGCTCTGAGTATGTGTATGTCAGTGGTACAGTTAAGCCCAGCCAAGTGTTCTTGTGTTCCACAGACTAAGAAATTCATTAACCCTGTCTTACTCAACGGGCGCCCCATTGACGGGTTAAATTGTTCAGGGTTAGTTGGATTAAAATATATATGGCCCATGTGGAAGGGTAAGGGTTAATCGAAAACTCTTGCTGATTAATGCAATAAATTATGTGCAGGCAACAGGTTTTCTTTGGTAGAAAGAAATACAGATGGCGGTAGATGAAATAGTCTTGGGCCTCAGCATACATCGGGGCTTTTTTAGTGGCTCTCTTTTCAGGGGAGCTTATTTCTGGATAGGCTTCTCGCATTTGCTAGAGATAGGTCTGTTTTTCAAAATGGACTGAACTTGACAATAAAATGAACCCAGAACAGCTGAAAGAGTGATGGTAAAGTCTAAAGTACTGTCGTTTGAAACTGGCAACCCCTAACAGACCTTACATGTCTGCTTCAATACAAAATAGCTGCATGTCAGGGAAGTTTAATTTTGTATATACAATTTTAGGGGAGAAAGGATTTTTTTTTAATTTGGAAGCGAAAGATTGCAAAGTACACATGCTTCATTATTTGTCTTTGCAGATTAAAGGTGACAAGTCAGAAGATGAGAATTCAACCAAGGTGATCATGTTATTGTAAATTATCCCCAATTTACAGTAAAAGGAGGCAAATCTGGAATGTTTGTGCCATGACCAGTCATTCAACACATACAAGGTGAAACCACACCAACCACAGATTGCATGTATTGTCATGTCCTACCATTAAATCTTGCCCTTTCATCTCTCAGCTGGTGCATTTATAGGTCCTCTGCCTGGTTTTTGGTTTGTTTCGGACATCTATTGTTGTTAACATAATTTCTATGGCCTTTGTGTTAACCCACGCACAGCTGTACAATATGTAACTTGCAGAATTTCAAAACCACTTAAGTAATCTGTGTTGCTTATTCCACCAGAGTGGTAAAATACGAAGGTGGGAGAAAGTGAAGAAGTTGGATATGAGGTAAAATATCTTCTCACATGACAATTGAACTTGAACTAACATATAAAACAACAGGTTAGGCCATTATTTGCTCACTAATTTGTACAGCTACCTTTCATGCCTAACCACTGTTCTGAATAGTGACATGAACACTTGTACTCTCACTTGAAAAACAATCTTTCAATGGAATGAAAGACAACACACAGACAATAAAAAACATTTTAAAATGTGATATTATTCTTCAAAAAATGTGTTCTTTTCAATGCAAAATGCAGGACAATTATGACGAAGAAGAACCTATCACTGTGTCTGGTAACAAAGCTGAGACCTTGCAGGATGAAAGTGTTAGTATATTGGTATTTAAATATCTTTTACACTGTACACTTTAGTTTACAAGTGAGAAAAGGTCTGAGCCATAAAAACCAAACCTTTCCACACCACAGTTTTTGTGCAGTTTAGTCTACATATACCTATGAATTGCGCTACAACTTTGAAACAAATTCCTCACCCTGGTGTGCTAATGCTTTGTTGATGATTGTTGTCAAAGAAAGTGAGTTCTGTGTGAGGGAATTGCTGCATGTACTCATATATGTAGTTTTGAAATCATAGAAGAAATCACACTTCATTAATCTTGAACATGTAAAATTCATTCATGAGGAGATGCAAGCGGTGAAACTGGGAGTATCGCTTCACACAGAGAGTTTCCTCTACAGTTAGCAATGACAATGTTGTCATCTCTTCTGAAACAAATAGTTACTGCCGTTGTCAGATCGGCGTCCGACCTATTTACTGGCTTTACATTTCACTCATGACTTAAGATCTTGTGACTCTGCGGTGAAAAACAGGGTTGCGTTCTTAAATGGTTGAGATTTAAGTCAAATTGAGAATTAGGACAGCAAAGATTCCAGCTCTGATTATAATCCCCCAGCAGCTTGATGATGTTTGCAAATGCTGTGTCCAGTGAAAACACAAACACCAGTAGATGTCAAAAAGATCAATTATTTAGAAAGTACTATATTGACACCACCAGCTAGTGGGACGAAAGGTCGCGTTTGCCCCTAGGCAAGAAATTTGTCAGAATGCTGACACTGATACACCTGAAAGGGCATTGACGGTCGAGAAATATGGCCACTGTGTAATAAAGGACATCCACAGAGTATACAACAGGTGCTGAGAGTTACTATCCTATGTGCTTTAATAGATGTGTACTTTTATACAGTTTGATGTAACACAAAAGAACTAATCAAGCAGCTTAATGTTTTGTCCATCAGAACTGGCGGGTGACACACCTCATACAGTCTGATGTAACTCGAAAAACTAATCATGCAGCTTAATGCTTTGTCTATCAGAACTGGCGGGTGACACACCTCATACAGCTTATGTAACTCGAAAGAACTAAGCATGCAGCTTAATAATTTGTCCATCAGAACTGGCGGGTGACACACTTCATACAGTCTGATGTAACTCGATAGAACTAATCATGCAACTTAATGCTTTGTCCATCAGAACTGGCGGGTGACACATCTCATACAGTTTGATGTAACATGAAAGAACTTATTACGCAGCTTAACGTTTTGTCCATCAAAACTGGCGGGTGACAGACCTCATACAGTTTGATTTAACATAAAAGAGCCAACCCATGCAGCTTAATGTTTTTGTCCATCAGAACTGGCAGGTGACACACCTCATACAGTCTGATGTAACTCGAAAGAACTAATCACTCAGCTTAATGTTTTGACCGTCAGAACTGATGGGTGACACAGGTAATACATTTTGATCTAAGCTCTTGTGATGTAGCAGCACTAGGTTTTCCGAATCAGAACTGGTGGGTGGCACTTCATATACAGACTAGCTGTTTGTTTATCACTTAATAACTTAAACATTAACTTACTGGAAATGCAACATTTTAAATGCACTTGTCTTCAGACCAAAATCAAGGTGCATGCACGGTATTTTGTTACACACAGGACCAAATGCTCTCAACCCTTAAAGACAGTCTGCTTTGGATCATATCTGGAAGTGTCACATACAATATAGAGCAAAGAACATTCACAGCAAATGCCTAGAATATTAAGAAGCTCCGACCATACCAGCCGTGAAGCCACGACCTTTGTTGAACTTCCAGTTTTCACCGCTTGCGTCCCCTCATGATTCTTGGTTGCTTACATGAAATATGTAGTCTATATGTAGTGTACAGATTGTAAGATTGAAACTGTCCTATCACAATAGGTATTCCAAATTTCAAATAATTGTAAAGAAATGAGGGCAATCTAATATGGATAATCTGAATAACTTTATTTTCTTATAGAGAATATAATTGTTATTTCATAGCCTGTCAAAATCTCTGCCTCCAAAAACCTGCGGACAAAACCATATTAGAATATGAAAGTAAACGGCTGAAAAGGATGCATGAAAACAACCTAGAGCTGTTAAAAAATGAAATGGTAAGTTAATGCAGATTTTAAAGGAAAATAGGTAGTGGCAATGGAAACTCATGACTATGCTACTTTATGTGATTGTTGTGTACTGAGATCTCCCCAAAAGGTTTTTTTTTTTAAATTCTATTTTAAAGCATTGGCCAAATGGAGCACAGTGGCTGTTTTTCCCATTTTTTTTTTGCATACCCTTAAAGTTAATAACATGCACATTACAAGGACTTTGATAATTTAGCAATTATCGAATGAGGCTGAGTAGGATATGAAGAATTCTGCAGATCAAGGAGGGTGTTATCCACAGAGGCTGAAGGCCGAGGTGGATAACACCCTCCGAGATCTGCAGAATTCTTCATATCCTACTCAGCCTCATTCAATAATTGCTAAATTATTCATTCAAAATATTTCCCCATTCTGAAAGGAGTTTCGCCATTTCACTCTTTGTTTTTCTGCTCAAGACAATCTCGTCGCCAGGTGTTCTCGGTCAACGGTTCAATAATCTGCAGCGGGCTGCACTTTTGACGTCATTTTGACGTCATCGGTTCAGTAATTTTCAGCGGGCTACACTTTTGAAGTCATTGATTCAATATGATGAAGATTCTTTCCAAATTTGGTGAACAGTAACTGGTTATGGTGAATTATGCGTGTGGTTTTAACCAATCAGAAACGGGGAAATATTTTGAATGTATAATAATAGTGATTATTGAATGAGGCTGAGTAGGATATGAAGAATTCTGAAGATCATGGAGGGTGTTATCCACAGAGGCCGAAAGCCGAGGTGGATAACACCCTCTGAGATCTGCAGAATTCTTCATATCCTACTCAGCCTCATTCAAAAATTGCTTTATTATTCATTCAAAATAATTCCCCGTTCTTAAAGGAGTTTCAATATTTCACTCTTTGTTTTTCCACTCATCAAACACAATTAACACAGCCTTCTCCTCAGGTTTTCTCGGTCAAAGGTTCAAAACTCTGCAGGGGGTTGCACTTTTGACGTCATTGGTTCAATATTTGGTCAACTGCTGCTGGCTATGGTGAATAATGCATGTGGTTTCAACCAATCAGAAACGGAGAAGTATTTTTAAAGAATAATGATAAGCATTATAAACAGTTATAGCTGTACATGTACATGTAAACCTAGTGAATATTACTGTTACGTTGGAAGTAAGACAAAAGGCATAGCCAGAATAAATGCATTCATACCATGCATATGTATTGTACATTCAAACTACATTACATGGAGGCATCAGTTATTCTGACTTTGCTTCTTTGCTTTTGTTTTCTTTCAGATACCAACAAGCATGGCTATGATTACTGCGCTTTTTTATTTAAAAGCCAGTAAAATTGCTGACGTCAGAGCGATGTCAGTAAAGAAAGAGTTGACAGCATTGGGTGTAAGAACCACCGGTCAAAACTTCACAAAAGAGCAAATGGTGGTTCTTCTAGGCAAAGAACTATTTGCTAAGGGGAAAGTAAGAAGGAAGGACCCTGAAAAAGTCATTACTAAGGACAACCTTGTTCTAACTAATTGAATAGAAACAATTGTTTGCATCTGCAGGGACAGCTACAGTCAAACTTGAAAATAGCAATCCTGTAATAAGCAGGTAGTATGCAGACATCTTTAATTAATCTTAAATTATGCAGACGCTTTAATTAGTGCATGCACTTTTGCTTGAAATTGATGCTTATTGAAATTGGTTAGAACTTCAATTGGATTGTCAGACTGTCAAGTTAATTATAAGTTATCATAAAAATCTCTGTTATTTATTGTAATTTATCTTAAATTGTTAGGAATATTTTCAAATTAGATGACCAATAATTTCATTCTCATGAATATTTTCTCAAGATAATCATCCATAAATGTTGATTGACCTTTAAAGAAAAAAAGTTATTGTTTAACAGGTGTTAAGTTTTAATGTGTTTTGTTGAATTACTCTTGACTGGTATTTTATGTGACTTGCGTTGATAATGATGTAGATTGGAAAATTAATTATATTATAAAAATATTTACTATTTATTTTAATTTATCTTTAAAGTGTTAGGAATATTTTCAAATTAGAGGACCAATAATTTTACTCTCATGCGTATTTATTTCAGATAATCAGCCATAAAATTAACGTTGATTGATCTTTGAAAAAAAAAATATTGTGTAGCAGGTGTTAAGATTTAACAATGAATTACTCTGGTATTATAAAAATTAACTGATATTTATTTCAATTTATCTTTTACGTTTAAGGAATATTTCTAAAGCAGATAACCAATAATTTATTCAAATGCATTATTTTGATTACTTGCAAAAATTGCAAGGGAAGTTAGTCACATGTAGAATCAGAAAACTTAGCACTTTTTTAAGACATCAGTCATAAATGTGGACTGAACAGAAAAGAGCATTCACTGGAAAACTTGAACTATTTACAGACAATAAAAGTAAGCCAAATCTCTGTAAAATGTCTACATTTCCTTTGTAAATTGCGATGTCTATAAACGTGCACACTTACAGAGATTTTATGAACCCTATAAAATCTCAGTAAATTTGACCATATTTTTCGCGTCCAGATAGCACTAAATGTCTGGGAAATCTCCGTGTTTTTCCTGTAAAATTTTAGCAAAATTTACAGAGATTTCATAATATACTTAAAAATCCTAGTAAAATCTCAAAATATTCTCTGTAAAAGCTCATTGAAAACAACAGAATTAGCTGTGACAGAAAACATAAATTGTCTATAAAATCTTTGCAAAAGAAGACCGAAAATAACTGCATAAAATGTTAATGAAATGTATATAAACAAGGTGCACATAATGTTAATCAAAAGTGCATGTAATGTTCATCAAATATACAAGGAGTACCATACGAAATCACTGCAAAATGTTGATATTTCCTCTGTAAAAGAGCAAGAGAAGCAAACCAGGATGAAAAAGCAAAATACAAAATCACAAGAGAATGTCCACAAAAAGTGTACAAAAACCATACCACAAATGTTTGTAAAATGTCCATGAATAAAGTACACCCAATGTCTTCACAATGTATGTATTTATTTAAAACAATCTGTCAAAATGCTAACATTTTCTTTGTAGAAAAGAGCTAGTACTAAATTCTAAATTCCTGTTAACATAGTAAACAAATGCAATGTTATCAATATTTTATTACTACAATGGAAGTCATATCGGATGAAAACCAACTATTACTAAACATCTAATTTGATTTGATTAATGAATATACATGTATAATACGTGAAACTCTGTAAGCATGTGTCCAGCTTATAAGTTACAGACAAACACATCACAAAAAGTAGATTATTCAACTCTGACTAGACCAGCAAATAACAAACTAGTAACTCATAAAAACTGACGAGTAAATCCTTTCTGTGAGTTGTCAATTCTTTAATGACTGTCCACCTTATTGAAAATGAATTTACTGATCATTTTTCGTAACTTAAATAATAGCAGTTACGATTGCTCATATAAGCTTGAATAAAGTTAATTACGACGGCAATCGTTAAGCTTATCATGAGCTCCATAAAATGGAAATTGGGTACCCCGAAAATTGTATCACTGACGTTTTTTTCGAAAGAAGTCCTTGATTCACGAACTACTGAGGTTCATTGACTTGTAATTCATAACTGAGGGAACGAGTGGACAAAAACAGAGCAACAGGAAGTTTGCTTTGCGACAATGTTTCAAGGGTGATTAATGCAATAATAAGTCCTTTGTGACACATGTTCATAGAGTTTGGTAAAACCTGCAAAGGATTGTTGAAAACCAGAAGAAAAGGAGACATAAATATCACTGCCACGCATACAAGCTAGACAAATGCGTTCAAGCTAATCAGTTTAAGTAAGACAGCATGCATTGACTCTAGATTATAGGAGTGACTCTGTCAATTGAGCAATTATTGAGAACAAAATAATAAAACGCACTCGAAGGCTCTCGAAGTCGTAGCAAACGGCAAAAAAACGATCGAGGCTGTCAATTGATAATTCTTGCCTGCTTCTGATCAACACAACAATCTTCAAAGGAATAAAAACTATTAATATCACTTTAAGTACTTTTTTAGATGCCTCAGCATTTCTTTTAAATTTCAGGAAAAGTCATCTATAAGATTTACACGTACCACTTTAAACACAGACGGTTTTTTTCAGTTGCATGAAGACAACGAACGACCTATCGAAAGTTCAAAGTCTTAAATCATACATGAAAAGAAAGCTTTTTAAAATTCTGCTATGAAGAAAAAATAATGTCAGTGCTTGAGCTCCGCTAAAGCAGAAAGACCCAGAATAGACATTCAAATATAAAACTGACTGATACTGCCGATAAAAGAAAGCCTCGAATTCAAGTGTTTTTCAGCTGGATACTGGTATCACTTGGGAATTGAGCGGCATACTGTATGTCGTGGATGTCGACAGTTAATATCGCACTCTTTTAAATCGAGATTCAAGCAACGTCTGTTTAGCAGTAACATATCACTTCTATAAGTTTCTAGCTCCAAGCTGACCTCCAAAATCATACCAACAACAAATCTCTTTTCTTTTGCCTACTTTTTTAAAGGAAAGCATGAAATCGAGGTACGAACGGCAACATCACTGACCGCAAAAATTAGGAGAGTCAGTTCGTCTGCATGCACAGTTGACTAACACAACACGCGCTCGTGCTACCTAATTCACCCTACACGACAGCAACAAATTTTACAACAACGAATGATACAATCACACATACTTTGAGCATTTCATCTCGCCTGTCCTACACATGGTAAGCATAAACAGTTCAGACAACCGTTGTGCTAAAACACATTTGCTAAAGATACCAGATGTCATTGTTAAAGATATCATTCGCTTTCCGAAAATGCTAATTAGCTCAAGTAGAACTACACAGGTAGACCGGCTCCATGCAGAACATGACAATAAAACTAAGCCTAAAGAAGGTGACCAACACTCGCTTACTTATTCACAGCTCTTCCTTACACTTATCCAGGTTCTTCTCCGTTCTGAATTGCTTCCTCTTCTTTTGTGAAGTTTCGTCTGCTTACAAGTGTTTTTTTTTTTTTTTTTTTTTTTTTTTTTTTTTTTTTTTTTTTTTTAACGGGTTCTAAATTCGTCAACTGTATCTAATTATATAATTTACCCCTTTCGTTATTGGCTGGCTAAGCAGATGACGTCGTATTATCTTGGAAGTACTTTATCACGAGACATAATTCCCTCGGGCAAACTATCTGACAATAATGCCTTGGGTAAGTAGGGTCAGCAACAACTTCCTCCTGTTTCTCGTCTGATCAGTAAGAAAGAGGAAGTTGTTGCTGACCCTACTTAACCAAGGCATTATTGTCAGATAGTTTGCCCGAGGGAATTGTCACGTGATAAAGTACTTCCAAGATAATAAGACGTCGTCTGCTTTGACAGCCAATAACGAAGTTTCTAAGACTGACGCATCCAGCTGTCAGCTAGGTCCTTCCTGTTTTTTCGTCTGGTCAGTGAGATCTACATTGGATTACTCAACAGCAAATAAAAAGCTAATAAAGAAGGAGGAAGTTGTTGCTGACCCTACTTACCCAAGGCATTATTGTCAGATAGTTTGCCCGAGGGAATTATGTCTCGTGATAAAGTACTTCCAAGATAATACGACGTCATCTGCTTAGCCAGCCAATAACGAAAGGGGTAAATTATATAATTAGATACAGTTGACGAATTTAGAACCCGTTAAAAAAAAAAAAAAAAAAAAAAAAAAAAAAAAAAAAAAAAAAAAAACACTTGTAAGCAGACGAAACTTCACAAAAGAAGAGGAAGCAATTCAGAACGGAGAAGAACCTGGATAAGTGTAAGGAAGAGCTGTGAATAAGTAAGCGAGTGTTGGTCACCTTCTTTAGGCTTAGTTTTATTGTCATGTTCTGCATGGAGCCGGTCTACCTGTGTAGTTCTACTTGAGCTAATTAGCATTTTCGGAAAGCGAATGATATCTTTAACAATGACATCTGGTATCTTTAGCAAATGTGTTTTAGCACAACGGTTGTCTGAACTGTTTATGCTTACCATGTGTAGGACAGGCGAGATGAAATGCTCAAAGTATGTGTGATTGTATCATTCGTTGTTGTAAAATTTGTTGCTGTCGTGTAGGGTGAATTAGGTAGCACGAGCGCGTGTTGTGTTAGTCAACTGTGCATGCAGACGAACTGACTCTCCTAATTTTTGCGGTCAGTGATGTTGCCGTTCGTACCTCGATTTCATGCTTTCCTTTAAAAAAGTAGGCAAAAGAAAAGAGATTTGTTGTTGGTATGATTTTGGAGGTCAGCTTGGAGCTAGAAACTTATAGAAGTGATATGTTACTGCTAAACAGACGTTGCTTGAATCTCGATTTAAAAGAGTGCGATATTAACTGTCGACATCCACGACATACAGTATGCCGCTCAATTCCCAAGTGATACCAGTATCCAGCTGAAAAACACTTGAATTCGAGGCTTTCTTTTATCGGCAGTATCAGTCAGTTTTATATTTGAATGTCTATTCTGGGTCTTTCTGCTTTAGCGGAGCTCAAGCACTGACATTATTTTTTCTTCATAGCAGAATTTTAAAAAGCTTTCTTTTCATGTATGATTTAAGACTTTGAACTTTCGATAGGTCGTTCGTTGTCTTCATGCAACTGAAAAAAACCGTCTGTGTTTAAAGTGGTACGTGTAAATCTTATAGATGACTTTTCCTGAAATTTAAAAGAAATGCTGAGGCATCTAAAAAAGTACTTAAAGTGATATTAATAGTTTTTATTCCTTTGAAGATTGTTGTGTTGATCAGAAGCAGGCAAGAATTATCAATTGACAGCCTCGATCGTTTTTTTGCCGTTTGCTACGACTTCGAGAGCCTTCGAGTGCGTTTTATTATTTTGTTCTCAATAATTGCTCAATTGACAGAGTCACTCCTATAATCTAGAGTCAATGCATGCTGTCTTACTTAAACTGATTAGCTTGAACGCATTTGTCTAGCTTGTATGCGTGGCAGTGATATTTATGTCTCCTTTTCTTCTGGTTTTCAACAATCCTTTGCAGGTTTTACCAAACTCTATGAACATGTGTCACAAAGGACTTATTATTGCATTAATCACCCTTGAAACATTGTCGCAAAGCAAACTTCCTGTTGCTCTGTTTTTGTCCACTCGTTCCCTCAGTTATGAATTACAAGTCAATGAACCTCAGTAGTTCGTGAATCAAGGACTTCTTTCGAAAAAAACGTCAGTGATACAATTTTCGGGGTACCCAATTTCCATTTTATGGAGCTCATGATAAGCTTAACGATTGCCGTCGTAATTAACTTTATTCAAGCTTATATGAGCAATCGTAACTGCTATTATTTAAGTTACGAAAAATGATCAGTAAATTCATTTTCAATAAGGTGGACAGTCATTAAAGAATTGACAACTCACAGAAAGGATTTACTCGTCAGTTTTTATGAGTTACTAGTTTGTTATTTGCTGGTCTAGTCAGAGTTGAATAATCTACTTTTTGTGATGTGTTTGTCTGTAACTTATAAGCTGGACACATGCTTACAGAGTTTCACGTATTATACATGTATATTCATTAATCAAATCAAATTAGATGTTTAGTAATAGTTGGTTTTCATCCGATATGACTTCCATTGTAGTAATAAAATATTGATAACATTGCATTTGTTTACTATGTTAACAGGAATTTAGAATTTAGTACTAGCTCTTTTCTACAAAGAAAATGTTAGCATTTTGACAGATTGTTTTTAAATAAATACATACATTGTGAAGACATTGGGTGTACTTTATTCATGGACATTTTACAAACATTTGTGGTATGGTTTTTGTACACTTTTTGTGGACATTCTCTTGTGATTTTGTATTTTGCTTTTTCATCCTGGTTTGCTTCTCTTGCTCTTTTACAGAGGAAATATCAACATTTTGCAGTGATTTCGTATGGTACTCCTTGTATATTTGATGAACATTACATGCACTTTTGATTAACATTATGTGCACCTTGTTTATATACATTTCATTAACATTTTATGCAGTTATTTTCGGTCTTCTTTTGCAAAGATTTTATAGACAATTTATGTTTTCTGTCACAGCTAATTCTGTTGTTTTCAATGAGCTTTTACAGAGAATATTTTGAGATTTTACTAGGATTTTTAAGTATATTATGAAATCTCTGTAAATTTTGCTAAAATTTTACAGGAAAAACACGGAGATTTCCCAGACATTTAGTGCTATCTGGACGCGAAAAATATGGTCAAATTTACTGAGATTTTATAGGGTTCATAAAATCTCTGTAAGTGTGCACGTTTATAGACATCGCAATTTACAAAGGAAATGTAGACATTTTACAGAGATTTGGCTTACTTTTATTGTCTGTAAATAGTTCAAGTTTTCCAGTGAATGCTCTTTTCTGTTCAGTCCACATTTATGACTGATGTCTTAAAAAAGTGCTAAGTTTTCTGATTCTACATGTGACTAACTTCCCTTGCAATTTTTGCAAGTAATCAAAATAATGCATTTGAATAAATTATTGGTTATCTGCTTTAGAAATATTCCTTAAACGTAAAAGATAAATTGAAATAAATATCAGTTAATTTTTATAATACCAGAGTAATTCATTGTTAAATCTTAACACCTGCTACACAATATTTTTTTTTTTCAAAGATCAATCAACGTTAATTTTATGGCTGATTATCTGAAATAAATACGCATGAGAGTAAAATTATTGGTCCTCTAATTTGAAAATATTCCTAACACTTTAAAGATAAATTAAAATAAATAGTAAATATTTTTATAATATAATTAATTTTCCAATCTACATCATTATCAACGCAAGTCACATAAAATACCAGTCAAGAGTAATTCAACAAAACACATTAAAACTTAACACCTGTTAAACAATAACTTTTTTTCTTTAAAGGTCAATCAACATTTATGGATGATTATCTTGAGAAAATATTCATGAGAATGAAATTATTGGTCATCTAATTTGAAAATATTCCTAACAATTTAAGATAAATTACAATAAATAACAGAGATTTTTATGATAACTTATAATTAACTTGACAGTCTGACAATCCAATTGAAGTTCTAACCAATTTCAATAAGCATCAATTTCAAGCAAAAGTGCATGCACTAATTAAAGCGTCTGCATAATTTAAGATTAATTAAAGATGTCTGCATACTACCTGCTTATTACAGGATTGCTATTTTCAAGTTTGACTGTAGCTGTCCCTGCAGATGCAAACAATTGTTTCTATTCAATTAGTTAGAACAAGGTTGTCCTTAGTAATGACTTTTTCAGGGTCCTTCCTTCTTACTTTCCCCTTAGCAAATAGTTCTTTGCCTAGAAGAACCACCATTTGCTCTTTTGTGAAGTTTTGACCGGTGGTTCTTACACCCAATGCTGTCAACTCTTTCTTTACTGACATCGCTCTGACGTCAGCAATTTTACTGGCTTTTAAATAAAAAAGCGCAGTAATCATAGCCATGCTTGTTGGTATCTGAAAGAAAACAAAAGCAAAGAAGCAAAGTCAGAATAACTGATGCCTCCATGTAATGTAGTTTGAATGTACAATACATATGCATGGTATGAATGCATTTATTCTGGCTATGCCTTTTGTCTTACTTCCAACGTAACAGTAATATTCACTAGGTTTACATGTACATGTACAGCTATAACTGTTTATAATGCTTATCATTATTCTTTAAAAATACTTCTCCGTTTCTGATTGGTTGAAACCACATGCATTATTCACCATAGCCAGCAGCAGTTGACCAAATATTGAACCAATGACGTCAAAAGTGCAACCCCCTGCAGAGTTTTGAACCTTTGACCGAGAAAACCTGAGGAGAAGGCTGTGTTAATTGTGTTTGATGAGTGGAAAAACAAAGAGTGAAATATTGAAACTCCTTTAAGAACGGGGAATTATTTTGAATGAATAATAAAGCAATTTTTGAATGAGGCTGAGTAGGATATGAAGAATTCTGCAGATCTCAGAGGGTGTTATCCACCTCGGCTTTCGGCCTCTGTGGATAACACCCTCCATGATCTTCAGAATTCTTCATATCCTACTCAGCCTCATTCAATAATCACTATTATTATACATTCAAAATATTTCCCCGTTTCTGATTGGTTAAAACCACACGCATAATTCACCATAACCAGTTACTGTTCACCAAATTTGGAAAGAATCTTCATCATATTGAATCAATGACTTCAAAAGTGTAGCCCGCTGAAAATTACTGAACCGATGACGTCAAAATGACGTCAAAAGTGCAGCCCGCTGCAGATTATTGAACCGTTGACCGAGAACACCTGGCGACGAGATTGTCTTGAGCAGAAAAACAAAGAGTGAAATGGCGAAACTCCTTTCAGAATGGGGAAATATTTTGAATGAATAATTTAGCAATTATTGAATGAGGCTGAGTAGGATATGAAGAATTCTGCAGATCTCGGAGGGTGTTATCCACCTCGGCCTTCAGCCTCTGTGGATAACACCCTCCTTGATCTGCAGAATTCTTCATATCCTACTCAGCCTCATTCGATAATTGCTAAATTATCAAAGTCCTTGTAATGTGCATGTTATTAACTTTAAGGGTATGCAAAAAAAAAATGGGAAAAACAGCCACTGTGCTCCATTTGGCCAATGCTTTAAAATAGAATTTAAAAAAAAAAACCTTTTGGGGAGATCTCAGTACACAACAATCACATAAAGTAGCATAGTCATGAGTTTCCATTGCCACTACCTATTTTCCTTTAAAATCTGCATTAACTTACCATTTCATTTTTTAACAGCTCTAGGTTGTTTTCATGCATCCTTTTCAGCCGTTTACTTTCATATTCTAATATGGTTTTGTCCGCAGGTTTTTTGGAGGCAGAGATTTTGACAGGCTATGAAATAACAATTATATTCTCTATAAGAAAATAAAGTTATTCAGATTATCCATATTAGATTGCCCTCATTTCTTTACAATTATTTGAAATTTGGAATACCTATTGTGATAGGACAGTTTCAATCTTACAATCTGTACACTACATATAGACTACATATTTCATGTAAGCAACCAAGAATCATGAGGGGACGCAAGCGGTGAAAACTGGAAGTTCAACAAAGGTCGTGGCTTCACGGCTGGTATGGTCGGAGCTTCTTAATATTCTAGGCATTTGCTGTGAATGTTCTTTGCTCTATATTGTATGTGACACTTCCAGATATGATCCAAAGCAGACTGTCTTTAAGGGTTGAGAGCATTTGGTCCTGTGTGTAACAAAATACCGTGCATGCACCTTGATTTTGGTCTGAAGACAAGTGCATTTAAAATGTTGCATTTCCAGTAAGTTAATGTTTAAGTTATTAAGTGATAAACAAACAGCTAGTCTGTATATGAAGTGCCACCCACCAGTTCTGATTCGGAAAACCTAGTGCTGCTACATCACAAGAGCTTAGATCAAAATGTATTACCTGTGTCACCCATCAGTTCTGACGGTCAAAACATTAAGCTGAGTGATTAGTTCTTTCGAGTTACATCAGACTGTATGAGGTGTGTCACCTGCCAGTTCTGATGGACAAAAACATTAAGCTGCATGGGTTGGCTCTTTTATGTTAAATCAAACTGTATGAGGTCTGTCACCCGCCAGTTTTGATGGACAAAACGTTAAGCTGCGTAATAAGTTCTTTCATGTTACATCAAACTGTATGAGATGTGTCACCCGCCAGTTCTGATGGACAAAGCATTAAGTTGCATGATTAGTTCTATCGAGTTACATCAGACTGTATGAAGTGTGTCACCCGCCAGTTCTGATGGACAAATTATTAAGCTGCATGCTTAGTTCTTTCGAGTTACATAAGCTGTATGAGGTGTGTCACCCGCCAGTTCTGATAGACAAAGCATTAAGCTGCATGATTAGTTTTTCGAGTTACATCAGACTGTATGAGGTGTGTCACCCGCCAGTTCTGATGGACAAAACATTAAGCTGCTTGATTAGTTCTTTTGTGTTACATCAAACTGTATAAAGTACACATCTATTAAAGCACATAGGATAGTAACTCTCAGCACCTGTTGTATACTCTGTGGATGTCCTTTATTACACAGTGGCCATATTTCTCGACCGTCAATGCCCTTTCAGGTGTATCAGTGTCAGCATTCTGACAAATTTCTTGCCTAGGGGCAAACGCGACCTTTCGTCCCACTAGCTGGTGGTGTCAATATAGTACTTTCTAAATAATTGATCTTTTTGACATCTACTGGTGTTTGTGTTTTCACTGGACACAGCATTTGCAAACATCATCAAGCTGCTGGGGGATTATAATCAGAGCTGGAATCTTTGCTGTCCTAATTCTCAATTTGACTTAAATCTCAACCATTTAAGAACGCAACCCTGTTTTTCACCGCAGAGTCACAAGATCTTAAGTCATGAGTGAAATGTAAAGCCAGTAAATAGGTCGGACGCCGATCTGACAACGGCAGTAACTATTTGTTTCAGAAGAGATGACAACATTGTCATTGCTAACTGTAGAGGAAACTCTCTGTGTGAAGCGATACTCCCAGTTTCACCGCTTGCATCTCCTCATGAATGAATTTTACATGTTCAAGATTAATGAAGTGTGATTTCTTCTATGATTTCAAAACTACATATATGAGTACATGCAGCAATTCCCTCACACAGAACTCACTTTCTTTGACAACAATCATCAACAAAGCATTAGCACACCAGGGTGAGGAATTTGTTTCAAAGTTGTAGCGCAATTCATAGGTATATGTAGACTAAACTGCACAAAAACTGTGGTGTGGAAAGGTTTGGTTTTTATGGCTCAGACCTTTTCTCACTTGTAAACTAAAGTGTACAGTGTAAAAGATATTTAAATACCAATATACTAACACTTTCATCCTGCAAGGTCTCAGCTTTGTTACCAGACACAGTGATAGGTTCTTCTTCGTCATAATTGTCCTGCATTTTGCATTGAAAAGAACACATTTTTTGAAGAATAATATCACATTTTAAAATGTTTTTTATTGTCTGTGTGTTGTCTTTCATTCCATTGAAAGATTGTTTTTCAAGTGAGAGTACAAGTGTTCATGTCACTATTCAGAACAGTGGTTAGGCATGAAAGGTAGCTGTACAAATTAGTGAGCAAATAATGGCCTAACCTGTTGTTTTATATGTTAGTTCAAGTTCAATTGTCATGTGAGAAGATATTTTACCTCATATCCAACTTCTTCACTTTCTCCCACCTTCGTATTTTACCACTCTGGTGGAATAAGCAACACAGATTACTTAAGTGGTTTTGAAATTCTGCAAGTTACATATTGTACAGCTGTGCGTGGGTTAACACAAAGGCCATAGAAATTATGTTAACAACAATAGATGTCCGAAACAAACCAAAAACCAGGCAGAGGACCTATAAATGCACCAGCTGAGAGATGAAAGGGCAAGATTTAATGGTAGGACATGACAATACATGCAATCTGTGGTTGGTGTGGTTTCACCTTGTATGTGTTGAATGACTGGTCATGGCACAAACATTCCAGATTTGCCTCCTTTTACTGTAAATTGGGGATAATTTACAATAACATGATCACCTTGGTTGAATTCTCATCTTCTGACTTGTCACCTTTAATCTGCAAAGACAAATAATGAAGCATGTGTACTTTGCAATCTTTCGCTTCCAAATTAAAAAAAAAATCCTTTCTCCCCTAAAATTGTATATACAAAATTAAACTTCCCTGACATGCAGCTATTTTGTATTGAAGCAGACATGTAAGGTCTGTTAGGGGTTGCCAGTTTCAAACGACAGTACTTTAGACTTTACCATCACTCTTTCAAGCTGTTCTGGGTTCATTTTATTGTCAAGTTCAGTCCATTTTGAAAAACAGACCTATCTCTAGCAATGCGAGAAGCCTATCCAGAAATAAGCTCCCCTGAAAAGAGAGCCACTAAAAAAGCCCCGATGTATGCTGAGGCCCAAGACTATTTCATCTACCGCCATCTGTATTTCTTTCTACCAAAGAAAACCTGTTGCCTGCACATAATTTATTGCATTAATCAGCAAGAGTTTTCGATTAACCCTTACCCTTCCACATGGGCCATATATATTTTAATCCAACTAACCCTGAACATTTAACCCGTCAATGGGGCGCCCGTTGAGTAAGACAGGGTTAATGAATTTCTTAGTCTGTGGAACACAAGAACACTTGGCTGGGCTTAACTGTACCACTGACATACACATACTCAGAGGCGTGTCTACATACATTTACAATGGTGTACACATACATGTATAGTGACTCTATTGACATGTATATATATAAAACAATTTGCCAACTTTTCCCCACTGATTTGACATTGCGACGTATGTTTCGGTACCTGACAAGGAATCAACAGATGGAGACAGGTACATACCTTCCGCTTATAGGCAGATGGCTTTCGCTCCTGTGAAAGCTTCCTGGCAAGAAGCATTTTTGCTTTTGCACGATCGATAATGAAAACTCCATGTTCCCCTATAGGATAAGTCCCATACCATTTGTTTAAGGCAGGGTTGTCCACAGTGTTATCTGCCAGCTGCATATTTGGCCCTTGCTTCATCCTCGTTTGTTTTTTCACATCTTTTCAGGCCTCCAGCAC